>JAUMHN010269886.1:0-19219 GCA_032360265.1 Heliamphora ciliata
CGTCGTAGCGCGTCCGGGATATACGTGAGAAGATTTCCAGGTCGTCTTCAACGTATTCGGGAGTTTTTGAAACTTTTTGACAACTTTCATAAAGGTATAATAGTATTTAGATTAATACCGTTCTTGTTTTTCATGAAAAATGCACGCTCCGTTTTTTACGGTCACGGTGCCGGTTCTAAAATTTTTTCTGCATCCCAACATGATACATACAACCTGAGCCGAAACTCGTACGATAAGACTAATAACAGTGCAATACATGATTTGTGAGCTGTGAATAAATATGCTTTTGTGTGCAACAACTTAAAAAAAACATTTTCATAATCGAGTTATAATCCATACTTATTTAAAAGTGCCATTTTGTTCATTCTTATTCTTTTTCCTGAAACTTATTAATTTTTTCTATCATCTTACCTTCTATAGCATCAGATTTCATTTTCTTTTAGTACTCAAATTCGTTAAACTTATTACTCACATTTATTTACTTTATCACATTTTCTATGAGGTTATAGATTCACACTTTATTCGTTTACTTTCCATTTTCTCATGGATAAATTATCGAATACCATTTTTTTCCACCATATTCATTACCAAACCATCAACTTTCCCTTCAATTTATCAATTCTTTATCCACATTTTCATTTACATTGGTTCGTTATCCAATATTTAGACTTACTTTCTTCTTCTAAAATTGTTCATTTTTCTGTCTATTTTCTCATTCTTATTAGGCTCATAATTCATCCCAATTCAATGGCTGACATTCTTCTATTTTCTTTCTTTTCTTCTCTTGACATAAATTACAGTTTCTCTTTATCTTTCTTTAGTTATCACTTTCATTCTCATTTTCTTTTTAATAAGTTATTAAATACCAACACACACTTGTCTATTATAAATCATTAACTTTCCTTTCAGTTCATAAGTCCCTTATCCACAGTTGCATTTCATTTTATCAATCCAATATTGAACAAACGTAGGGTGCGGCTTATAGAAACCCCCATATTCCACCAATGGGCTACGCAAAGCCATTGGGTAATAGATAGCTCCATAACTCACCACTACAATCATCAAATATCCTCGTCGGGTGCAGCTTATAGAAATCCCTCCCTATTCTCCCAATAAGCAACGCGAAGTCATTGGGTAATAGATAGCTCTATAACTCACCACGACAATCATCAGATATACACGTCGGGTGCAGCTTATTGAAATTCCTCCCTATTTTTCCAATAGGCTACGCGAAGCCATTGGGTAATACATAGCTCTATAACTCACCACGGTAATACCCGTTTTTCGAACCTCAGCCGAGGGAACACAGTACCCAAATCCATTTTACGGGGGCTAACCCGAGGGAACATGGTACCCAACTTGAGCAAGTTTTCGGTTTTTCACCGCGGAGCTAGTCAAGCCTAACTTATCAAATCCATATCAATCATCATCGGTTCAATATCAGATTAATTATCATTTATCGTTAATAACCGGGAGTCCACCTCCCCAATTTAATTTTACAATCATAACATCTCAAATCTTGTTCACTGAATTTAACCCATTATTCTAATTTAATATTCCGCATGTCATAATATGTCTCATGTTCATAAGATCAGAATATATTATCTCTTTGTTGTCCCTTTAGCGTATGACCCATTTGGGAGTTGTCTGAAGTGAACAGAGAGCATCTTGTTTATGTTTGATCTATAGGGCCAAAGAACCAAACTTATCCTTGCTCTAACTTCGAAGTGTCTTGGTTGTGCCTTTGATTTGATCACCAAAATTTGCAATTGAGGTGCTAAAGGGTGTCTTGTTCCATGCTTCTTGGATTATACTCCTACTGTCTTGGTTCGTGGTCTAGATTGTTTCAAAATGGAATCTAGTAGCCCTTCTTTGTTGACTTAGCTGTCGCTCTTTCGATTTTAGGATAATCGGCCGGTGATCAGACACTAATGAGTTAAGGTGGAAAAGCTCATAGTTTGGGAAGAGATGTCTCCAATCCCTTGTACTGAAGGCTATGTCTATCCTTTTCCTAATATTTTCTCGTCATGTTCTTCTGTTGCACCAGGTGAGCATAGAACCTTTGAAGCCCACATCGTTGAGGAGATAGTCGTTGATTGCACTTTAAAAATCACCCATCTATTTTTTCGATCTAAAAGTACTGCCTTCTTTTTCACTAATAAATAATACTTCGTTAGGGAAAAGATTGAGGCAGTTTCTGCATTACTCTCAGAAGTAAATTTTCCCTTTTGATTTTCTTCTATTTGCATTGGGTATGTTACCGATATTTTCTCCCTTGCATCGGCTAAAATTCCCCCAGATTCGGTCCTGCCTTCAATTTGAATGTAATCTCGGGTTGGAAATTAGATACTCCCAAATTGTTTCCTCCCATCTCAATGATTAAGGCTTCTTCCAACCTTACCCTACTTAAATATTCTGAACAGATTTCCATTTGAGGCGCTGAGTGGGACTTACTTTCCATAGTGACACTCGATAACTGCGGCGTGGGGAGCTTGATTTGTGGAGAGTCGACACCAGCTACTAACTCGTCATCCTCCATATGCAGCATTTCACCGCAAAAATTTTGTTGCTGCCATTGATTGGCGTCAGTCATAGAGTTCAATAGGTGCCGCAAATCTCTCTCATGCGAAACTGGTAATAAATGATTTCCATTCATTTCCATATTCATAACCCGTGCTCCTTCCTTGTCCCAATTTTGAGATGTTGATTTGGGAATGATTTTGTTAACTTTAGAAGAGTTGGAGCTCAACGCTGCCTTGATGGTTGCTGCAATGGGCACCACTAATTGCGCAATTGAATTGGCACGCTTAGAATTGGACCTTTCCCAATTTGGTAGCTCCTCTGTCAAATGTGTAGCTGTATTTCCATAATTCAGCTCTTTCGACAAGAATTTTGGTGGCTCGTTTGAGCCCTGGCTACATTGGCCAAGAGGATTCTCCTCCGTCAGTTTTTGGTACCGCTGGAGACGTTGAGATCAAATTTTGTTCCTTGGGCTCATCATTAGCCTTTGCCTCCTTCCATGCTTTTCAACCACCTCTGTTGTCCTTGGAGGATTACAACTAAGTCCCATACTCTATGAATCAGTATCCCTAGGACATCCGGCTTCCATCCATTCCCCACATGATTTGAAAATGTGGCCTAAGCAGCCATACCAAAAACAAAAATCTGGTAACCTTTCGTACGTGAAGGATATCCACATTGAGCTTGACATTGGAAGGGTGAGATTAATACCTGTCCTTATAGGTTTTGTATACATCAATCCGAACTTTGATTTTGAGGAATTTCCCCCAGCATGAGCTACCTTCACCTACGTCGAGATCTTTGAATGTATATATACGGTTTCCAATCAGAACAGCCTCCTCGCTCATCATACTAATGAGGGGAAGATCATGAACATGTACCCAAAAGGATGAGTAAAGAAGTTTAATAGTTGACAATTTGGAAACACCATCAAAGTAATCTAGAATAACTAAGGTCCCGTTTGGTATTGTTTTCTTAATGCAATTTTTGGAGAATTCTGAATATAGAATTTCGAAAAATTCGTTTGGTAGCAATTTTGGAAATTTTTTTTCAAAAAATGAGAAAAAACTGAGTTAAAAATTCAGATTTTTTTGAAAACATGAAAAACATGTTTTCACTTTTTTTTCTCAATTTTTTCATTCATCCAATCAACACACATCGTCTTTGCACGGTCATCGTCTTCGTATCAGGGTCGTTGTCGTCGTCGTCCTTTGTGTCAGGTGGTCATCGTTGTCGTTCGTGTCACGCCGTCGTCGTCGTCGTCGTTCGTCTCATGCGGTTGTCGTCGTCGTCGTATTTCGTTTCAGATCTCAGATCTCAGGCACTCGTCCTTCACCCTTCAGCTGTCGTCTCAGGCGCTCGTCTTCGTCTTTGTTCATCTCGGCGACGAGCTCTCTTCGTTCGTCTCCGCTCGTCTTTGTCTTCGTTCATCGTCTTCGTTCATCGTCTTCGTCTTCATTCGCCCTTCAATGTACCATCGTTCGTCTCTGCATGTTTTCGTCTTCGTTCGTCTTCATCGTTGCCATCTCGTTCCGTTGGCGACTCAGTCATCGTCGGCGGCGTCTCCGTCGACAGCAAATCATAGCGTCGGCGACGTATATTGGAATTTCTTAATTGTAAAACTGTTAGGTTTAGAATTTTTAAAAATAATACACCAAATGCAATTTCTCTTTTCAAAATATTATAAAACTGTTTTCTAAATTTATTTTTACAAAATAGTTTTCAAATAACAATTTTAAAAAATACAACCAAACGGGCCCTAAAGCTTTATCGAGTCTCTAGGGCCCCATCAGGAGAACCTTCCTCAAGTCAGCTATATGTGTGAGACCTTGACCTATTTTTTTTTTTTGGCATTTTTCGACGCGCGCTTCGTGTTTTCGTTATAGCATGATTTTATGTGTTTTGATGCATGTTCGAGGGTAGAGATGCATGCGGGGTAGGTTCCCGGGGCCGTGGGCCGTTGTGGCCTGAATTTCAAAAATTCAAAAAAAAAAAAATATTTTGGAGGCCTATAAATATCTGGAGTTAGATATTTTCAAAAAAATATTTTTCAAAACTTAACTCCTAAGTTTTTTTCTTTTTCTCTCTGTTTTCTCTCTAAGTTCTTGGGGGCTCGGGGCTCGGTTTTCGACGATCAGACTGCGGATTCTTGGTATCGACATCGAGGGCTACGCAACCATCCAGTCAGATTTTAATTCCGACAAAGCTCGATTTTGCACGTGGTTCAAGGCGTCTAGTTTTTAACTCACCGAGGTAGGATCCTAGACTCTTTTGTCTTATAAGGGTGCTATGTGTAATCGTGTGTATTTTTAACGGTTAGATTGCTGTAGATCTGACTTTATTTCAAGAAAATTGGGTTTTGGTTTCGAAAGGGGATTTTGTGTTGATTTCGGTGGATGAAATTGGGTTTTGAGGTTTTTCGTTCGGTGATTCTAGGTGTTTTGGGCTTGTCTATGTCCGTGAGTGTTATATATATGAGAATCGGTAAGTTTAAGCGTGTTTTGAAGCATCATAGTGGGTGTTGGAGAGTTTGGAGGCTTAGAACACCAAGAACAGCAAAATCTTGATTTTTCTCAGGTGGTAGCTCGCTCGAGCGCCCGATGTCCGCTCGAGCGGACTGGCTGCGCAGGGCCGTTTGGTTTTGGTGTTATCTCCCTCGTCCAGACTCAGAATTAGGCCATTCTTGTACTCAAATTGAAGCCCCGGAAGTTTTCTTTCCAATGACACCTCTCTCACCTTAAAAGGCTTTTTGTAGAAAAAGTTATGACCAAAAAAGTGAAGGTGCGTCAAGATTTTCAAACCGTTTTTCACCCGTTTTTGGCCGAATGTTTGGGAAAAGGTTATTTTCCATCCTTGTTGGCCCTTTTGACCTAATTCCATGTTTCGTGGGGCGTTGTGGTGTTCTTGTAGGTGTTGTGGGTTTGTGTTGGCCGTGTTGGGCATGCGTGTGTTCGTGTTGGCCGTGTTGGACATGTGTGAGTCCGTTTTGGTCGTGTTAAGGCCTTGGGAGTTTGTTGGTGTTTTGTGATTTGGTGGTTGGTTCTTTGGTTTCCAATTAGTGTCCTATGGTATTCAATTGATTAATTTATGGAAATTAGTTGATTCAAATACCTGTGGATTCTTTTTGGGGTTCGGTTGGTTGTGTGATGGCTTCGGGAGTCGTGTGGTGGCCTCTCGATCGATTGGGTTATGAGGCTCGATCGACTGCTCTCGTCTAGTGATTTGAGTTGATTGGATTATGAGGTCCTTCCAATTGAAGTCACGGAGAGGGTGTCGGTCATTTCATGCAGGGTGTTAGTGCACGATTGTGTGCGTGATGGTTCGTGCATCGTTGCGTGCGGAGGTTTGGTTTTGTTTCTCGATTTGAGTTTTCTCCTAGTGTTGAGCGCTCGAGCGGTGGTTGAGCGCTCGAGTGGGGTGATGGCAGAGGGGTATGTCGGTAGGGGACCGCTCGAGCGCTTGGGCTGTGTTGACCTCTGGGTTAGGTTTTGGTTTTGGTTTTCTGTATCGTTGGTTGTCCCAGTGTGTGGACGGGTCCTGGTTTGTGCATGGGTCGTTCCGGTATCGAATGACGGTGTGTGTGGAATGTGATGTTGTGTCGGGTTATATGGTGGGTGGCGTCATGATGTGAAGTTATATATGGCTATATGCATTTATAACTGGTTTTGTACATTTATAATTCTAGTTTATTTATGTACGAATTATGTAAGTGAATTACATGGGTTGATATCGTTATGTGTAATGTGGTTTATGCTTTAAAACATAGAGTTATATATGCATGTGACGTGATTTGTGAAACGTCGTGTTGATACATGGTTATATGCTTTAAATCATGGTTGATGTTTGCGTTTGTGGGTGTATGAGGTAGGCTGCAAAATCCGGTGTATCAGGTAGGCTGCGAAAGCTGGTGTGTGTGCGATATCTGACGGATTGAAATGAGATCTTAACGAGGCACGGGTGTGTGTGCGATATCTGACGGATTGAAATGAGATCCTGATGAGGCACGGGTGTAGGTGTGTGTGCGATATCTGAAGGCTGAAACGAGGTCCTGAAGAGGCACGTGTACATGTATTGCTTGTATTGCATATTGGGACAGATAGACCAATTTTTTTAAAAACTGTATTATCGGCCTACGGGAGTCAAAATACTCTATTAACGGCCTGCGGGAGTCGTAATACTGGAATCGTTTTCAAGGCTCTGATGAGTCGAAAAATGATTTTTATCCTCGCTTTCTCTTGCATGTGAAAATGGTTTTCTGGCTCTAGTGAGTCGTGATCTAAAACTGTTTTCAAATTATTTTATTGGCTTGAAAGTGACTCAAAAACTGCACTTCGTTTATCGAGTATGTTTAGCTTATACTGCATGTGTTGTTTAGAATATGCTGAGCTCGGGCTCACGGTGTGGAATTTTGCTTTTTTTCAGGTATCGGTCATGATGGTTGATTTGGAGGTGCTGGAGGGCGGAAGAGTGTAGTCTTCCCTTTTTGATCTTTTGTTACATGTATGCTCATAACATGTTTTTCGGGCATTGGAGCCGTGTAATGTTGCCATTTGGCGTTTATATACAATGCATGTATGGTTTAAATTGAGAGTATATTCTCGGGCCGGGTTTTTTGTTGGTTGTTTGTGGGTGTTTTACGTGGCCCGGAGTTTGGGGCGTGACAGAATGGTATCAGAGCTCTTGGTTCGAATACCAAACTTCGTGGGAAGAGGGTACATCACCGTGTGAGGTTGATTGCGTGTGCTTGACTGCATGTGTCTAGATTCTTTGATAACATGTATATGGCAGCATGTTAGGTATGTGACCGATGTGTATATGTGAGCATGGGGGTTTAACTGTGGGATTGATTAGTCCTGCCTTTGGGCATTTGGATTAACAAACTTGGGAGCCAAGTTAGAAACACGTTTAGCTGACGTGATTTCTATGAGGGAGTCTGAGTAGATTATCCAGATTGATGCGTCATTCTTGTCGGTTCTCCTCGGTATGTGGGTTTTGTTTAGCATGAATCTATGTGGCTGTGTTAGCATGCTTACGTGGGTAGCGTTTATGTTCATGTTATATGATGCGTCTTATGTTCTGTCCTTTCGTTCATATAGACGCGATGTTTGCGCGGAGAGGGCGAGGTAGTGTTCGAGGCTGTGACCGTGGGTTTGGAGTTGGTGGTGGACTCCGTGGGAGGTGTTCTGTGTTGAGACAGCAGGTGGTGAGGATGTGAGGTTGAGACGGGTCGTCGATCCCGTGTCTTTGAGATAGTTGGCCGTTGTTAGGATGCCTGACCTTGTTGACTATATCCTAGGAATGGGTTTGCTGACCATCTTGTATGCCTGTGTCTATTGCGATCGACGGTTTGTTTCTTTGACCTTGTGCAGAATTTCGAGGACGAAGTTCCTTTAAGGGGGTAGAGTTGTGAGACTTTGACCTGTTTCTTTTTACGGCGTTTTTCGTCGCGCGTTTCGTGTTTTCGTTATAGCATGTTTTTACGTGTTTTGATGCATGTTTGAGGGTAGAGATGCATGCGGGGTAGGTTCTCAGGGCCGTGGGCCATTATGGCCCAAATTTCAAAAATTCAAAAAAAAAAAGAAGATATTTTGGAGGCCTATAAATATCTGGAGTTAGATATTTTCAAAAAGATATTTTTCAAAACTTAATTCCTAAGTTTTCTCCTTTTTCTATCGGCCTTCTTTCTATGTTCTCGGGGGCCCGGGGATCGATTTTCGACGATCAGACTGCGGATTCTTGGTATCGGCATCGAGGGCTACGCAACCATCCGGTCAGATTTTTATTCTGGTGAAGCTCGATTTTGCCCATGGTTCGAGGCGTCGAGTTTTTAACTCACCGATGTAAGACCCTAGACTCTCATGTCTTATAAGGGTACTACGTGTAATCGTGTGTATTTTTAACGGTTAGATTGCTGTAGATCTGACTTTGTTTCAAGAAAATCGTGTTTTGGTTTCGAAAGGGGGTTCTGTGTTGATTTCGGTGGATAGAATCGGATTTTGAGGTTTTTCGTTCGGTGATTCTAGGTGTTTTGGGCTTGTGTATGTCCATGAGTGTTATATATTTGCGAATTGGTAAGTTTAAGCATATTTTGAAGCATCATAGTGGGTGTTAGAGAGTTTGGAGGCTTAGATTACCAAGAGCAGCAAAACTTGATTTTTATCGGTTGGTAGCTCGCTCGAGGGCCCGATGTCCGCTCGAGCGGACTGGTTGCGCAGAGTTGTTTGGTTTTGGTGTTATCTCCCTCGTTCGGACTCGAAATTAACTCATTCTTGTACTCGAATTGAAGTCCCGGAAGTCTTCTTTCCAATGACACCTCTCTCACCTAAAAATTATTTTTGTAGAAAAAGTTATGACCGAAAGAGTGAGGGTGCGTCAAGATTTTCAAACCGTTTTTCACCCGTTTTTGGCCGAATGTTTGGGAAAAGGTTGTTTTTCCTCCTTGTTTGACCTTTTGACCTAATTCCTTGTTTCGTGGGGCGTTGTGGTGTTCTTGTAGGTGTTGTGGGTTTGTGTTGGCCATGTTGGGCATGTGTGCGTTCGTGTTTGCCGTGTTGGACATGTGTGAGTCCGTTTTGGTCGTGTTAGGGCCTTGGGAGTTTGTTGGTGTTTTGTGATTTGGTGGTTGGTTCTTTGGTTTTCAATTGGTGTCTTATGGTATTCAATTGATTAATTTATGGGAATTAGTTGATTCAAATACCTATGGATTCATTTTGGGGTTCGGTTGGTTGTGTGATGGCTTCGGGAGTCGTGTGGTGGCCTCTCCGTTGATTGGGTTATGGGGCTTGATCAACTGCTCTCCTCTAGTGATTTGAGTTGATTGGATTATGGGGTCCTGTCAATTGAAGTCACGGAGAGGGTGTTGGTCATTTCATGTAGGGTGTTGGTGCATGGTTGTGTGCGTGATGGTTCGTGTATCATTGCGTGCGGGGGTTTGGTTTTGTTTCTCGATTTGAGTTTTCTCCTAGCGTTGACCGCTCGAGCAGTGGTTGAGCGCTTGAGCGGTGGTGGTGCGCTCGAGCGGGGTGATGGCAGAGGGGTATGTCGGTAGGGGACCGCTCGAGCGGTGGTTGAGCGCTCGAGCACTTGGGCTGTGTTGACCTCCGGGTTAGGTTTTGATTTTGGTTTTCTATATCGTCGGTTGTCCCGGTGCGTGGACGGGTCTCGATTTGTGGACGGGTTGTTCGGGTATCGAATGACGGTGTGTGTGGCATGTGATGTTGTGCCGTGTTATATGGCTGGTGGCGTCATGATGTGAAGTTATATATGGCTATGTGCATTTATAACTGGCTTTGTACATTTATAACTCTAGTTTATTTATGTACGAATTATATAAGTGAATTACATGGGTTGATATCGTTATGTGTAACGTGGTTTATGCTTTAAAACCTAGAGTTATATATGCATGTGACGTGGTTTGTGGAACGTCGTGTTGATACATAGTTATATGCTTTAAATCCTGGTTTAGGTTTGCATATGTGTATGAAATAGATTAGATGAATCTGTGATCCAATAGATACGAATCCTGGTTGATGATGCACGCGTGTGTGTGTGGGTGTATGAGGTAGGCTGTAAAAGTCGGTGTATCAGGTAGGCTGCGAAAGCCGGTGTGTGTGCGATATCTGACGGATTAAAACGAGATCCTGACGAGGCACGGGTGTGTGTGCGATATCTGACGGATTGAAATGAGATCCTGATGAGGCATGGGTGTGGGTGTGTGTGCGATATCTGAAGGCTGAAACGAGATCCTGAAGAGGCACGTGTACATGTATTGCTTGTATTGCATATTGAGATAGATAGACTAATTTTTTTAAAAATTGTATTATCGGCCTACGGGAGTCAAAATACTGTATTAATGGCCTGTGGAAGTCGTAATACTGGAATCGTTTTCAAGGCTCTAACGAGTCGAAAAATGATTTTTATTCTCGCTTTCTCTTGCATGTGAAAATGGTTTTCTGGCTCTGGTGAGTCGTGATCTAAAACTGTTTTCAAATTATTTTATTGGCTTGAAAGAGAGTCAAAAACTGCACTTCGTTTATCGAGCATGTTTAGCTTATACTGCACGTGTTGTTTAGAATCTGCTGAGCTTTGGCTCACGGTGTGAAATTTTGCTTTTCTTCAGGTACCGATCATGCTGGTTGATCTGGAGGTGCTAGAGGGCGGAAGAGTGTAGTCTTTCCTTTTTGTTCTTTTGTTATATGTATGCTTACAACATGTTTTTCGGGCGTTGGAGCCGTGTAATGTTGCCATTTGGCGTTTATATACAATGAATGTATGGTTTAAATTGAGAGTATATTCTCGGGCCAGGTTTTTTGTTGGTTGTTTGTGGGTGTTTTACGTGGCCCGAAATTTGGGGCGTGACAGAATGGTATCAGAGCTCTGGGTTCGAATACCTAAGAGCCGTGAAAAGAGGGTACATCACCGTGTGAGGTTGATTGCGTGTGCTTGACTGCATGTGTTTAGATTCTTTGATAACATGTATACGGCAGCATGTTAGATATGTGAACGATGTGTATATGTGGGCATGGGGGTTGAACTGTGTGATTGATTAGTCCTGTCTTTGGGCGTTTGGATTAACAAACTTGGGAGCCAAGTGAGAAACGCGTTTAGCTGACGTAATTTCTATTAGGGAGTCTGAGTAGGTTGTCCAGATTGACGCGTCATTCTTGTCGGTTCTCCTCGGTATGTGGGTTTTGTATAGCATGAATCTATGTGGCTATGTGTTAGCATGCTTACGTGGGTAGCGTTTATGTTCATGCTATGTGATGCGTCTTATGTTCTGTCCTTCCTTTCATATAGATGCAATGTTTGCGCGGAGAGGGCGAGGCGGTGTTCGAGGCAGTGACCGTGCGTTTGGAGTTGGTGGTGGACTCCGAGGGAGGTGTGCTGTGTTGAGACAGCATGTGGTGAGGATGTGAGGTTGAGACGAGTCATCGATCCCGTGTCTTTGAGATAGTTGGCCATTATTAGGATGCTTGACCTTGTTGGCTATATCCTAGGAATGGTTTGGCTGACCATCTCGTATGCTTGTGTCGATTGTGATCGACAGCTTGTTTCTTTGACCTTGTGTTGAATTTCGGGGACGAAATTCCTTTAAGGGGGGTAGAGTTGTGGGACCTTAACCCGTTTTCTTTTTTCGGCGCTTTTCGACGCGCGTTTCGTGTTTTTGTTATAGCATGTTTTTACCTGTTTTGATGTTCGAGGGTAGAGATGCATGCACAGTAGGTTCCCGAGGCCGTGGGCTGTTGTGGCCTGAATTTCAAAAATTTAAAAAAAAAAGATATTTTGGAGGCTTATAAATATCTGGAGTTAGATATTTTTAAAAAGATATTTTCCAAAACTTAACTCCTAAGTTTCCTCCTTTTTCTCTTTTCCTTCTCTCTAAGTTCTCGGGGGCTCAGGGCTCGATTTTCGACGATCAGACTGCGGATTCTTGGTATCGGCATCGAGGGCTACACAACCATCCGGTCAGATTTTGATTCTGGTGAAGCTTGATTTTGCACGTAGTTCGAAGCGTCGAGTTTTTAACTCACCGAGGTAGGATCATAGATTCTCATATTTTATAAGGGTGCTACGTATAATCGTGTGTATTTTTAACGGTTAGATTGCTTTAGATCTGACTTTGTTTCAAGAAAATTGGATTTTGGTTTCGAAAGGGGGTTTTGTGTTTATTTCGGTGGATGGAATTGGGTTTTGAGCTTTTTCGTTCGGTGATTGTAGTTGTTTTGGGCTTGTGTATGTCCGTGAGTGTTATATATATTCGAATCGGTAAGTTTAAGCGTGTTTTGAAGCATCATAGTGGGTGTTGGAGAGTTTGGAGGCTTAGAACACCAAGAACAGCAAAATCTGGGTTTTTCTTGGGTGGTAGCTCGCTCGAGGGCCCGATGTCCGCTCGAGCGGACTGGCTGTGTAGGGCCGTTTTGTTTTGGTGTTATCTCTCTCGTCCGGACTCGGAATTAGGTCGTTTTTGTACTCAAATTGAAGCTCCGAAAGTCTTCTTTCCAATGACACCTCTCTCACCTTAAAATTATTTTTGTAAAAAAAGTTATGATCAAAAGAGTGAAGATTTGTCAAGATTTCCAAACCATTTTTTACTCGTTTTTGGCCAAATGTTTGGGAAAAAGTTATTTTTCATCCTTGTTGGCCCTTTTGACCTAATTCCATGTTCCGTGGGGTGTTGTGATGTTCTTGTAGGTGTTGTGGGTTTGTGTTGGCCGTGTTGGGCATGTGTGGGTTCGTGTTTCCCTTGTTGGACATGCGTGAGTCCGTTTTGGTCGTGTTAGGGCCTTGGGAGTTTGTTTGTGTTTTGTGGTTTAGTGGTTTGTTCTTTCGTTTCCAATTGGCGTCCTATGGTATTTAATTGATTAATTTATGGGAATTAGTCGATTCAAATACCTGTGGATTCATTTTGGGGTTCGGTTGGTTGTGTGATGGCTTCGGGAGTTGTACAGTGGCCTCTCGGTCGATTGGCTTATGGAGCTCGATCGACTGTTCTCCTTTAGTGATTTGAGTTGATTGGATTATGGGTCCTGTCAATTGAAGTCACGGAGGGGGTGTTGGTCATTTCATGTGGGGTGTTGGTGCATGGTTGTGTGCGTGGTGGTTCGTGCATCGTTGCATGCGGGGGTTTGATTTTGTTTCTCGATTTGAGTTTTCTCCTAGCATTGACCGCTCGAGCGGGGTGGTGCCAGAGTGTTGGGTCGGTGGTGGTGCGCTCGAGCGGGGTGATGGCAGAGGGGTATATCGGTAGGGGACCGCTCGAGCGGTGGTTGAGCGCTCGAGTGCTTGGGCTGTGTTGACCTCCGGGTTAGGTTTTGGTTTTGGTTTTCTGTATCGTTGGTTGTCCCGGTGTGTGGACGTGTCCCGATTTGTGGATGGGTCGTTCCGGTATCGAATGACGGTGTGTGTGGAATGTGATGTCGTGTCGGGTTCTATGGCGGGTGGCGTCATAATGTAAAGTTATGGCTATGTGCATTTGTAACTGGCCTTGTACATTTATAACTCTAATTTATTTATGCACGGATTATGTAAGTGAATTACATGGGTTGATATCATTATGTGTAACGTGGTTTATGCTTTAAAACTTAGAGTTATATGTATGTGACGTGGCTTGTGGAACGTCGTGTTGATACATGATTATATGCTTTAAATTCTAGTTTAGGTTTGTATATGTGTATGAAATAGATTAGATGAATCTGTGATCCAGTAGATATAAATCCTGGTTGACGATGCACGTGTGCGTGTGTAGGTGTATGAGGTAGGCTGCGAAAGCCGGTGTATCAGGTAGGCTGCGAAAGCCGGTGTGTGTGCGATATCTGACGAATTGAAACGAGATCCTGACGAGGCACGGGTTTGTGTGCGATGTCTAACGGATTGAAACGAGATCCTGATGAGGATGGGTGTGGGTGTGGGTGTGGGTGTGGGTGTGTGTGCGATATCTGAAGGTTGAAACGAGGTCCTGAAGAGGCACGTGTACATGTATTGCTTGTATTGCATATTGGGACAGATAGACCAATTTTCTTAAAAACTGTATTATCGGCCTACGAGAGTTGAAATACTGTATTAACGGCCTGCGGGAGTCGTAATACTGGATTCGTTTTTAAGGCTCTGATGAGTCGAAAAATAGTTTTTATCCTCGCTTTCCCTTGCATGTGAAAATAGTTTTCTGGCTCTGGTGAGTCGTGATCTAAAACTATTTTCAAATTATTTTATTGGCTTGAAAGAGAGTCAAAAACTGCACTTCGTTTATCGAGCATGTTTAGCTTATACTGCATGTGTTGTTTAGAATCTACTGAGTTTTGGCTCACGGTGTGAAATTTTTCTTTTCTTCAGGTACCGGTCATGCTGGTTGATCTGGAGGTGCTTGAGGGCAGAAGAGTGTAGTCTTCCCTTTTTGTTCTTTTGTTACATGTATGCTTATAACATGTTTTTCGGGCGTTGGAGCTGTGTAATGTTGCCATTTGGCGTTTATATACAATGTATGTTTGGTTTAAATTGAGAGTATATTCTCGGGCCGGGGTTTTTGTTGGTTGTTTGTGGGTGTTTTACGTGGTCCGAAATTTGGGGCGTGACAACATGTCCGAAATGGAAGACAAATAAATGGTTTCTCACCTCTTTGTGTTGGGGTTGTCTACTGAAAATTATGTTTTTAGTATTTAATTTTATTTTAATAAAATTAATTTTTTATTTTATGAGAATTTTAATGAGTAATGTATGTAATATTATTTTTTTAATATTATGCATAGATGTCATTTATTCTGTATTGTATTTAATCTAGTGTGTAGAGTCAGGTTTGCACATAGAAAATCAGATTTTAGGTTCTTACAGAATATAAATTTTTATTCACAGTTTAAATGGAAAAGGACATACCATTGATACGACTGTAACACGAAGTTTTAGTAGGACTAACTTGGTTACGGAGAACAGATAATAGCGTCGTCTATTATTCGACTTCTGTGCTAGTACACTTTGTGTGTATTGAAAGAGACACATTGGGGTAATTAATTTTATGCTGACTATATAAATTAATTCACACCCCAAGGTTATTATGAAAGTGCCTATGCTCTTAATTCTAAAATAATTATTAATTTGCGTATATTTAATAATTGTTATTTTGATTCATTAGAAGGTGCAATCTTATACAGGTCTATATTTTTGATGAGTTGAATAGTGGTATTATTTATACGGTGAATATTAATTATTAACGAAATACACGTCTCGAATGATCGGGATTGACGATACCCCCTTAAGGAAGCTTATAAGTTTTGACTGGGCCAAACCCTATAGGTGGATTTGATTATCTGGCTGTCCGATAAGTTAAACGGAAGGGTTTAAAATTTTTTAAGATACCGATTAAATTAAATTTTCAGTAATTAAATTTAATTAGCGGGTATCAAAAATATTTACGTGAGGAGATGAGTTAAGCATTTAATAACATGGGTTCAATGCAAGAAGGTATTCAGATTATGGTTTAGAGTGCAATTACTGTTCTTTAGTAGTGTGAACTGTAATTTAGTATTTTATGAAAATTACAAAAATTATTGCAATGTTTTCATAATTACAGAACCGCTAAAAGGTTTGTTTAATTGCAAAAATCGTTGGATACGTATCTGGATTACACTAAAAATTTTTGTCATAATTACTCCACAGGTCTCTATTGTAGCCCTATAAATATGTAGGTAGCTTCAACCAAATTCATAACTTATCTTCAAGACTAAAGCTGATCAGGTTCTACCGGTACGAGTTCTCGAAATTTCGTAGCTTACACTACATTTGAGAATCGCATAAAGAAATACAGTAGAAGGTCTGACAGGAACTTCAACTCGGAATAAAAAATCGTAGTTGGAGAATTGACCAAAAAGGTATACTTCTAAATTAACTGTGATTGCACGGGTTTTTATTTTGATCGTTGGATATCAAAAAATTTTATTTGGAGCCCGTTTCGGCGATTGTCCGTCTAGTTATTTTTTATCGAAAATCGTTTACAAAAACAGTGATCTTGGCAATTTTGCCCCCAACAATTGGTATCAGAGTCGTTTTATTTTTTATTTACGGTTTATTGGGGTCGGATAGTTTTAAAACTGTACTAACTTTATTTTGCAGGCGTTCTAATTCTAATTTTATGATTATCATATTTTCATATCTGATTGAATGGTTTGAATGACGATTTAATTTTTTAATTACGAGGGTTGATCGTGATAGATTAAATTTTTTTTAGATCGAATGTGAGCCTACGGAACATAGGTTTCGATGTAATAACTATTATTTGTTTTTAAATATCAGTTTAGAATATTTAAAAATAGGTTGATTATCCAAGAACATAAAAAATAGGCGGCAGCACCGGCGGTGGTTTCGGAATTTTACGGGTCACGGATCGCGGTATTTTTTTAACAGTTTTAAAGCAATTGTTTTTAGTGATTTTCTGTAGTATTTATTTATTAAAAATAACAGCAAAAATAAGTCAAAAACAAAAGTAGAAATCGACAAAAACAGCCTACCACCAGTGTCTTTGTCGGCGGCAGTTCGAGGCCGATTTTGTTGGTTTTTTAGGACGTTTGTGGAAATATTTTTTGAGCAATTTTTAGGTATAAAATAGTAGTAAACATACCTTAAAATATTGTCCAAAAATTATTAAAAAAATCAGGCCAAAACAATGGAGAAAAAATAGGCGGCAGCTAGTGGTGATGCTACAGGTGGCTGTTCGAGGCTGTTGTTTGAGGCTTTTAAGGATTATTTTCGAGACGTCCTTTGAAGCAACATGTTACTGAATATTAGTGTTATTTTTTTAGAAAAAATTGGGAGCAAAAACACTACCAAAAAAAGTCCAAATGGGCGGCTAAAGTGGGTGACGGTGCAAGCAACGGCGGCGGCTGTTTTCGGGCCTCATCGAAAGTTGTTTTTTGGGTATTTTTTGTTTTGATTTTTTGACAAAAAATATTATTTTTTGAGAGCTATTTTTAAAAAAAAATCGGCATAAAAAATAGAGCTCGGGAGTGACAGCAAAAGCCGCCTGAAGATGGCAGCATGGTGGCGCTGGCCGTGGTATTGTGGCCTGAGGCGATAGTGGCTTGGTCTGGGCTGTTTTAATCAAGATATTCTGATATGTTTTGATCCTTGTGTGGTATATTTGTATATCACATTGTATTAAAAAAGCCTGATGCAATCGGGATACAAGAAACTGACTCGGAATGAGATTCTTACAGCTTATCTTCAATAGGAGACTGAAACTCTCAAGAGTTTTGATTCGATCATAAAATCGGGATATAAACACATCTTGTATTTATATTCATATGAACTGTATGGATGATGTATATCTGTTTTATTTTTTCTGTTAATTTAATTAATTCGAAAAATTCAATTTTAATTAAATATTTTGTAAAGAAAAATAAAAATAAAATTTTTAATTAAAAATTTTAATTGAAAAAAAAAACTTTAGATATTTTATTTTTTACAAAATATCACGTTTAAGATAATTTGTGTTATAAAAATCAAATATCATAAAAAACATGAAAATTAATTTCAAATTTTGAATTAATTAAATGGAAAAATATTTAATCTAAATAAATTATTATTTTTTAAAAAATGTGTAACAGAAAATAAAATAATTAAATACTTTTAGTCATTACCTTAGCTGAAAAGCTGAAGAAAAAATTATGCATTTATTAAATTTTATTTGTTACGTATTAAAACACGAAAAGATGGTTTGGCAAACCAGAATCTTTGGAATCATGTACACGGAAAGATATTTGATTATTTCAGATCGTGTGGTTTTCAAAATTAATAAATTTATTTTAATTAAACAGATTTTTATAACCTTCAAAATATATTTTAAAAATCTAAGTGGGAGAGAAAATTTATTCACAGATAAATCTCGCGGTATTCATCATTAGTTTGTAGGCAATGTAATTAAATCACGCGTGTTGGCAGTAAGGTTTTCCTTCCCATCGAACAGAATAATTGCTGCATCGCCAGTATAAATCTCCTTTAGGGATAATTACGGATAATTGTTAGTGTGGATCACTTCTCCATCTGAACGGTTCATTGCGAAACAATTGATTTGGGATTAGGTGGTGGTTAACACTTAGTTGTAAATAATTAGTATCATCTCTATCTGAATTACTACTATTATTTATTAGATCGAAACTATGTCAGCTATTTAATTTTACTTGGTAAGATCAGTTGCCTAGATAGTAAAATTAAAAGAAATTAGCCTGTTTGGAGAAGCGATAGATAGTAGACGTCGTTACATCGAGGCATGTTATTCACAGGGAACTAGGCTGCTAGTGAATTTTTCATTTTTAAAATGGTAGAGGAAACCAAATTAAAATAAATTCACAGTATTGCTTGTCATAATTAACGATTATTTTTAATTATATGATTCTTATGAATAAAATGACTTTCAATTCACTCACGTTATACTCAAAGAAAACAAACTAATGGGACCAAAATTTGTAAACTGAAAAAGTAACTTAAATATAGCTTTAACTACCAAGGGTATTCCTTCAATATCAGAAAATATGTTTATTTTTTAAAAAGGTTTTTCTCTAGGGTGAAAGACATAAAGAAGAAAAAGGTTCAGAAATAGGGAGATACGGTTTCCAGGGTAATTAGTGGGCCACGAACTGGAGTGAAAAAATTGAAAGGCATATATTTTCACTGCAACTAGACACGACTGTGAAAAAAGCTATGTCTAGTATTTTTTAGAAGGTAGAACAATCATGGTAATTTCTGTTAACTGGTTGTGGAAACATGTTTATGTTGGAGCGGAGATAAAAAATTTTGAACCGACGCCGTGACTGTAAAAATGACGTGTGCATTTTTCATAAAAATAAGGAACGATATTAATCTAAATAGCATTATACCTTTATGAAACTTGTCGAAAAACTTTAAGAAATACCGAATACGTTGAAGACGACCTTGCAATCTGCCCACGTATGTCCCGGACGAACTACGACGATCACGGTGTGTAGGCACCGATTCCGATAGAAGTCTTTTCTTCCTCTTGGTTTCTTCTCACACACACATCTCTAGAAAGGCAAAATTAATTGCCAAAAGGGGGAGATGGGTGGCGGCTATGGTGTGTGGGGATTAGGGTTTTAGGTTCTCTTTTTATATTAAAAGCCATCTTGTGATATATTACTACATATATCAAAGATAATGATAAGAATATATATTCTCTTTCTTAAAACTAAGAAAGAGATAT
>JAUMHN010269996.1:2322-19218 GCA_032360265.1 Heliamphora ciliata
ACTATTTTTTGTAAAAAAAAACTGGTCGAAAGAAAGTTGGAAAAAAGGCTTCGATGGCCACTAAAACACAAAAAATACTGCTGCTCCGCAATAATACTGCACCGTTTTCATCTCATTTTCTTTAAAACGCAGCTAACGAAACGTACTATATTTCTGTAAAAAAATATGATTTGAAAACAACCTAAAAACAGCCATCAAAAGCCCAAGAAGCCGTTGCGCCGCACCGCCCACCGCCGCTGCTGTTGTGCGGCTTGTTTCAGCTTGTTCCGTGGTTATTTTGGCTCCCATTTTTTACTAATTTTTGGACTGATTCCAGCAATATGATGTCTTGAATAACGCCTCGAAAATAGTCCCAAAAATAGCCCCGAACAGCCTGCGCCACCGCCAAAAACCGTCACCTATTTTCTGCTATTTTTGCTACCTATTTGGGTTATTGTTTTTTATGATTTTTGGACATTATTTTAAGGTATGTTTACTACTATTTTATACCTAAAAAACCTGCTCAGAAAATAGTCCCAAAAACATCCTTAAAATTAACAAAACTGGACCCGAACCGTCGTTGGCAAAGCCGCCGGTGGTGGCTATTTTTGTCAATTTTTATGGTTATTTTTGGACTTATTTTTATACTGTTTTTAATGCATAAATCCTACAGAAACTTATAAAAAAATACTATTCTAAAATCGTTAAAAAAATTCACCTCAATCCGTGACTCGTAAAACCCAAAACCACCGCTGGTGCCGCCGCCTGTTTTTCGTGTTCTTGGATATTCAACCTATTCTTAAATATTCTAAACTAATATTTAAAAATGAATAAAAGCTTTACATCGAAAATCTATGTCCCATAGGCTCACATTCGATCCAAAAAACATAAACTATCACGATCAACTCTCGTGATAAAAAATTTAATTAAATCTCCATCCAAACTATTCAATCAAACATGAAAATAACGATGATCATAAAATCGGGATTAGAATGCCTGCAAAATAAAGTTAGCACAGTTCTAAAGATACTCGGTCCCTCGAAAAATCGTAAACAAAAAACGAAGCTGCTGTAATACCAATTATTGGAGGCAAAACTACCAAGATCATTGTTTTGTAAACAATTTACTGTAAAAAAAATAACTAGACTGGTAAACGCCAAAATGGGCTCTAGATAAAATATTTGACGTCAAACGATCAAAATTAAAACCCGTGCAACCAAAGTTAATTCAGAAGAATACCTTTTATCGGTCAAATCTTCAACTATGTTTTTGATTTCGAATTGAAGGTCCCATCAAACCTTCTACTGTATTTCCTTATGTGATTCTCAAATATAGTGTGGCCCATAATCTATTGAGAACTCATACCGACAAAACCTAGACAATTTTAGTCTTGAAGACAAGTTATGAATATGGTTCAGCCTACCCGCATATTTATAGGATTACAATAGGGACCTGTGGAGTAATTATGAATCAAATTTCTAGTGGAACACAGATACGTATCCAGTGATTTTCGCAATTAAGTAAACCTCATAGCGGTATCTACGATTATGAAAACCTTATAGCGGTTTGTGCAATTTTCATAAAATACTAAATTACAGTTCACATCACTAAAGAAATATAATTGCCCTCTGACCCATAATCTCAAGACCATCTTGCATTAAGCTCATGTTATTAAATGCTTAGCATTTCTCCCTATGTTAAATTTTCGATACATGCTAATTAAATTTAATTACTGACAATTTAATTTTATCGGCATCTTGAAATTTTTTAAGCCCTTCTGCTTAACTTATTTGACTGCTGGATAATCAAATCCACTTGCAGGGTTTGGCCCGGTCAGAACTTATAAGTTTCCTTAAGGGGGTATCATCATTCCCGATCATTCGAGACATGGATTCCGTCAATAATTAATATTCACCATATAAATAATACCACTACCCAACTCACTGGGAATATAGACTCATATAAGATCGCACCTTCTCATTAATCAAAATAATGAATATCAAATATACGCAAATCAATAATTATTTTAGGATTAACAGTATAAGCACTCTCATAGTAACCTAAAGATGTGAATTAATTTATATAGTTAGTATAAAATTAATTACCTCAATGTGTCTCGTTCAATACATACAAAGTGTATTATCACAAGGAGTCAGAACAATAGACGACGCTATTATCTGTTCTCTATAACCAAGACATGTCTACTAAAACTCCATGTTACAGTCATACCGATGGTATGTCCATTTCCATCCAAACTGTGAACAAATAACTTACATTCAGTAAAAACTTATAATCTGGTCTTCCGTGTGCAAGCCATACTCTACACACCAGATTAAATACATTGCTCATTTAGATTCTCATAAAATGAAAAATTAATTTTACAAAAAATAAAATTAAATACTAAATCCATAATAAAATTCATAATTTTTAGTATACAATCCTAGCAGGTACAGTGTTGCAGCTCTCCTCTACCGCCCTTATTATCAGATATGTAGTACTGAGGCAGCTTGGCGACAGTATCTCTCATCTCTGTCAGGATCAGACATTACTTAGTAGTGTTCTTGGTGGCGGATGCCTACCATGACCTTAACTACTATGGACCATCCCAGCGCCCTGCTCATCGGCTTATGACTGTCTGCTTTCTATTATCCACACCGGATAATGCGTCATTTTTGTCGGAGCCAGATTATCTTTCACGGTGTTCGAGGCCGTTTGTATTCGTCTTCACTGTGGGCCCCATTTCTGGCGAAATATCAAGAGGCTTGGTTATCTCACTCACTGAAAGAGATATAGGAGTTATAGTGCCTGGAACTTCCTAACGAGTACAAGGCATGGATGATTCAAGATAGAGAGAAAAGAGACAAAGAAGAAGGAAAACAGGAAGCGAAGAGGAGAAAGATTTGAGAAATCTTTCTTTATTTTTCAGATTTCATTGCTTTCCTTATTTTATTATATTTTGGGACTTACGCGCCCACCTTTTATTTTCAAGACTTTGTAACCAATGCCGAAATGAAATAGTCTACTTGATGTTAAAAACTCAAGCTTTAACGTAGTTTGAGCTCGGTTTACTCTCGAGTATTTACACTCTCCTTTTGTGGTGTCCTAACTTTTGCCAAGGTTGCCTTTTCAGATTTTCAGCCTTGCAGGCTACTCTAACTTTTGCCTGGATCGCCTTTTCGATTTTTAATCCAGCGAGTTTTTATTTTATTTTATTTTTCTCTCAACGGTAGTACTTTTTGAGCTGGTCATGATTGATCGGAGTGGAGAATGTATTGCCATCAAAATTCATGATGATTACTGCACCACTGATCATAATGGTTTTGATTAGAAATTGCCCGAACCAATTTGGTTTGAACTTACCCCTTGGGTTGAAGATGGGAGCTCTGATTTTCTTTAAGAACTAAGTTACCTTCTCTAAGATCTCGGGTTTAACCTTTTTGTTGAATGCTCTGGCTATCCTTCTTTGGTACCCTGGTATATGAAATAGAGCCTGCAACCTTCTTTCATCGAACAAAAGCAGCTCTTCCATCCAATTTCTTTTCCATTCTGCCTTTGGAATACTGGTCTCAGTCACTACTCTTAATGAAGGGAATTCCACCTCAATGGGAAGCACGACTTCCATCCCACACACTAAAGAATAAGGTGTGGTTCCCGTTGAAGCTATGATCGATGTCCAATACCCCTAGAGTGCAAACGGTAGGTGTTTCGGCTAATCTTTATGAGAGATGATCATCTTTTGCAGAATCTTCTTTACATTCTTGTTTGCTGCCTCAACTAATCCATTACTTTGTGGCTGATATGGTGATGACTTATGGGCCACTATCTGGTATTCTTCAAGAAGATCCAAGACCTCATCTTGGAAATGCGAACCATTATCTAAGATAACCTCATGAGGGACCCCGTACCGACAAATAATGTTTTGTCTAATAAACTTGGCAACATGTGAAGCTTTCAAGACCAAGTAGGAAGCAGCGTCCACCCACTTGGTAAATTAATCGATGGCTACCAAAATGAACTCGTGTTCATTTGAAGCCTTTAGTGTTACCCTGCCAATCACATCAATGCCTCATACTATGAATGACCATGGCGACGTTAGGCTATGCAGTTGAGATGGAGGAACGTGCATAAGATTTGCATGGATTTAACACTTATGGCACCTTCTCACAAACTATATACAATCTGTCTCCATTGTTATCCAAAAATACCCTTGTTATAGGATCTTCTTAGCTAACATGTTTCCACTCATGTGAGGCCCATAGACTCCCGCATGTATCTCTTTCATCAACTCTTGCCTTCTTTCATTATTGACACAGAGTTTATTGACTCTAGAATGCCCTCGTTTGTACAATTTTCCCCCATAAATGAAAATTTTTGTAGATAATCTCCTTATTGCTTTTTTATCCTTTTTGCTGGAAAACTTAAGATAATCTTCTTTTTCCACAAAATTTTGAATGTTAAAGTACCAAGGGAGTTCATCAGTGCTTTCTTCAATTGTAGTTGTCATCTCGTATGTTAGCTTTCTCTTTTGCTGAATTATCAATGGCCTTATCTTGACCCCAGGTGGTTTGCTAATCATCGATGCTAGAGTAGCCAGTGCATCAGCAAACTTATTTTGCAATTTCGGTATATGAGTGAAAATCACCGATTCAACGCACGGTATCAGTTTTTCCAACTCTTGATGGTAGAGAATTAACGTTAAGTCCTTAACCTTCCATTCTCCTCTGGCCTATGAAACCACCAATGCTGAGTCCCCGATGACTTCTAGTTTCTTTGCCCCTAGTTCTAGGGCAACCTCCAACCCGGCGAAGCATGCTTCGTACTCAGCTTGATTGTTGGTAACTTCGAAATTGAGTTTCAGAAATAGAGGAACATGTGATTTATCAAGAATGAAAAGAAGAACTCCTATTCCACAGTCATATTGATTAGACGCACCATCAAAATATAGAATCCACTTATCATCCTTGACTCCCATCAGCTGTTCGTCAGGGAACTGGAATTCCATGTCTTCATCTCCCTTAACTGATTGGTCGGCTGGAAATTCAGCTACTGCTCTGCCTTTGACTGACTTTCGGGTGACATACTTGAGATCAAACTCTGATAGTAACAGCAGCCATTGGGCCAACCTTCCTATCAATGCTGGCTTCTCAAACAAGTATTTTAACAGGTCCATTCAGAAAATTATATTCATTGTGAAAGACAACATATAATGCCTTAGTTTTTAGGAGGCCCAAACCAAAACCTAACATGTCCATTCCAGTGGCATATATCATATCTCAGACCCCGTCATCTTGTTGCTCAAATAGTAGACTGCCTTTTCAATTCCAGTTTCTCCTTTTTGTGCCAGCATACATCCTATAGCCGAGTTATTCACTGATAAATAGAGAATTAATGGCCTATCAGGTTCAGGAGGAGCCAAAATAGGTGGGTTTTGCATATATTAACGCATGACTTCGAAGGCATCTGGGCATTTCTGATCCCATTCAAACTTGACCCCTTTCTTCAGCAGATGGAAGAGCGGCTCACAGGTAGTTGTCAACTTGGTTATGAATTAGCTGATGATCTGTATCTTACCGAGAAAGCCCCTGACTTCTCGTTCGGTCATTGGAGGAGGCATTTCCATGATTGCCTTGATCTTAGAAGGGTCAACTTCAATACCTCATTGAGTAATCATAAATCTAAGCATTTTTCCAGCAGTGACTTCAAAGGCACACTTCTGTGGGTTGAGCCGCATCTTGTATTTCTTGATTCTTTCAAAGTACTTCTGCAATGCTATGATGTGTCCATCCCGATCCTTGGGCTTCACTATCATATCATCCACATACACCTCAACCTCCTTATGTATCATGTCATGCAGCAAAGTAATGGCAGCCCTTTGATAGGTTACCCTTGTATTCTTCAAACCAAATGGCATCACACGATAACAATAAGTGCCCCAAGATGTAGTGAATGTCATCTTTTCTCCGTCTTTAGGATCCATTAAGATCTTATTATACCTAGAGAAATCATCCATGAAGGATAAGAGAGCATGCCCCATTATAATGTCCACCAAAACGTCAATATGCGGCAACAGGAAATCATCCTTTGGGCTAGCTTTATTGAGATATCCGAAATTCACATAAACCCAAATGCGTCTGTCTTTCTTCAGAACTAGAACAACATTGGCCACCCATTTCAGATACTCGATTACCATAAGTAATCCAGCGTTGATCAGCTTAGTGACCTTTTCTTTGATCATCAAAGTCCATTCTGGCCGTATCCGTCTCAATTTATGTTTGATCAGTTTAGCATTGGGATACAAAGGGATATGGTGTTAGATAATATCAGGATCAATGCCAGGCATATCTTCGTAAGACCATGCAAAAACGTCTTTGAATTCTTTTAAAAAAATTATTAATTGCTCACGTTCAACTAAAGATAACGAGGACCTAATTTGTACAATTTGTGGATTAGTTCCATTACCAAGATTAATTGGTAAAGTTTCATCAACTATAGGCTGAGCATGCATTTTTTCTTCTCTTTTTATTAAAAATTTTATTTCTTTGGAGACATCTCCGTCGAATTCAAAATCATCAAAAAGCGTATAAAATAAATCAAACAAAACAGAGTAACCAGAAATCTTGTTCATTTCATTAAAGAGAGAAGGGATTACAAGCTCGAATGCAATAGTAGAGGAAGATACATAGACAGATGTACTCTCCAACACAGACTCACATGACTCAGACTCGAGATAAGCTTTATGCAAATTACAAGACACTAAGGACCATTTTTTAACATCCTTTGCAGCCACATCCACGATAAGCATGGTGTACTCAGCTGGTGTGTTGTAGCCCAACATCAGACAATCCTGATTAGTTATGCACATCTGAGCCATCTTTTCGCTGAATAAAACTCCCATGCCAATGCCGTCTTATTTATCCGCCCAATCCTCTTCTTGAATCTCCTCTTCTTTCTCTGTTACCACTTCTTCCTCTGTATTTAACAACTTGTGGTTGAAGAAATTTTACAAACCTAGCAACTATTGGTTAGTTTCCTCATCGAACCATGGCTCCAGGAAACCATAGTACAAAAAATCTTCACCTTCCTTGATAAAGTAACCATTCAACGTTCCCGAATACTTGACCTTCTTTCCTTTCTGCCTTGTCTTTAACCCCTCCAAATCTTCATCCATCAGCTTATACCCGAGGCCAAAACGTTGCGAGCTTGACAACACTTGAATGGGCTCTGGAATTCCTTGTTGCTTGCAACCCAACCCCATTCCCAAAAAATATGACATATGTCTCATCATTGTAACTGCATAGGGATTGATATTGCTCTCATCCTTCTTTAATAGCATTTGAACAGCCTGAGCCTCATCGAACTGGAACCCACTCAGTGATACATCCCCTTCTCCGTGTTGGATTTCCAAGAGAGTCAAGCCATCTTCTCTTAGGGGTTGAATACTATCTTCTCCTTGGATGGTTAGTACTACCTCATTCTTAATCAATTTCAGCTTCTAGTGAAGAGTAAAGGGAACAGCTTACACCTCGGGGTCGTGGAGCCAAGGTCGCCCCAATAATAGATTGAAAGATGCCGAGACATCTAGCACAATGAATTCGAATGAGGTTTTCAAAGGCTCGACTAACACAGCGAATGATACTAGTCTAAGTACATCCCTCCTTTATTATCATAAGCCCAAACTCCTTTATTACTGGGCGTGAAATGATCTGATTTCATTCCTAGGCAAACTACAGTTCTGAGTGGGCAGACATTCAATGCTGAACTATTGTCGATAAGCGTTACTGGAACCTACTTCTTTAGACACTCGACAGTGTCGTGCAACGTCTTATTATGATTTTTTCCTTCTAATGGTAAATCTTTATCAGAAAAAAAAATCACCTTAGGCTCTGCAGATGGAAGTATTAACCCAATCAACTGTTCAAGAGTTGCGTCTATTGATACATTGGCCTTATTCAAAACCTTCCCCAGCAAACATAACCGTGAAACAATACAAACCTTCCATGGTCGTTCCATACACAGTCACCATAAAAAACATCAATCATGTTACGATGATCCAAAATGAAAGAAAAATGAGAACGTTACCAACCTCTATTACGAAGGAGGATCTTGAAATTGCAATGGCTCTTAGGGTTGAAACGATCCCTTTTCTAGAACTGCTTTTCACAGCACTATAGCTCAAAAAAGGCTCTCGATCTAGACCACCGACGCTAGAACAGCATCAGATGGCCACCATTAACGAATCAACCACTCTCCTGAGCCTTAGATACACCCCGCCATTGCCATGGACTGTGCTCCAAAGGACACTGAGAGTGGAATCAACCATGAACGCCTTGGGGAGAGCTTTCTCTAGAGAGAGAAAGCTCTCCCCCCTTCAGCGTAGAGACAATTCCTTCCACCATTGTTGGGTCCACTTGAATTCCTTCTCTGAATATAACATGACCCAAAAACACCACTTGATCCAACCAAAACTCACACTTATCAAATTTTGCGTATAACTTGTGTTTCCTCAGAGTTTGCAAAGAAATCTTCAAATGTTCCCTGTGTTCCTCCTCACTCCGAGAGTATATCAGAATGTTATCTATGAATACAATCATGAATTGGTCTAGAAAACTTTTAAACACTCGATTCATCAGATCTATAAACACTGCAGGTGCATTCGTTAACCCAAAAGGCATCACCACAAATTTATAATACCCGTAACGGGTCCTAAAGGCAGTCTTGGGTACATCTGACTCCCGCACTTTCAATTGATGGTATCTTGACCTCAAGTCTATCTTTGAGAACACTCTGGCTCCTTGTAATTGGTCGAACAGGTCATCTATCCTAGGCAAAGGATACATGTTTTTAACGGTACCCTATTCAATTGTCGATAGTCGACACAAATTCTCAGTGTTCCATCCTTCTTTTTCACGCATAGTACAGGTGCTCCCCATGGTGAGACGCTAGGTCAGATGAATCTTTTTTCTAGTAACTATTGTAATTGTTCTTTCAACTCTAACAGCTCAGCAGGTGACATTCTACAGGGAGGAATAGATATGGGCACTGTGCCCGGGTAGAGATCGACCGTAAATTCCACTTCTCGATTTGGGGGTAATCCTAGTAAATCATCTGGAAAAACATCTTGAAACTCACAAATAACTGGTACCTCCGAAAGCTTCTTTTCTTCTATCTCTACATCCACCACGTGTGCCAAAAATCCCGGGCAACCCCTCTTCAACATCTTCGAAGCCCTAATAGCCGACACGATCCGGATAAGTGTTCTACTCTTGTCCCCTTGGAAAATAAATTCCTCCTCCCCAAGTATCCTAAAGATTATGCTTTTTCTAAAACAGTCTGGCGACGCATGGTAGGATGAAAACCAGTCAATCCTAAGACTCAAGTCAAAATCAAACATAACCAAAAGCATCAAATCTACCAACATCTCTCTATCTTCTATCTTCAACACACAATCTTTACACACTTTTAATTACCACTTCTTCTCCTATAGGCGTAGCTATGGTTTTCACGCAATCAAGTGGTTCTATCCTTATAGTATCTACTTGTGTTATGAAAAAGTGTGATACAAACGAGTGTGTTGATCTAGGATCTATCAGAATATAGGCATCTCTATCAAAATCGGTACGTGTACCTGTCACTACATCAGGCGTTGCTTGAGCATCTTGGCGTGTGATAGCAAAAACTCGTGCCGGGGCCTTCCGAGCCTCCATTAGTCCTTTTCCCCTGTCTCGAACACTTCCAACGGGCCCATCCACTCTTCTACTTCCTATAGCTGATTGTGCTGGTAGTCTAGAATGTCAGCATTGAGTAGCGATGTGCCCCGGTTCACCACAATGATAGCAAACGATTCCCTGGTTGATCCTTGGACAATCCTTCTTAAAGTGGTCAAGGGCTCGACATTTGAAGCAACCATTTGATTTTGTCTCATTCGTTCGTCTAGACGTTTCCTTCTTAGTTCGGTCCCCTCAAGGTTTGATATTTCTTGCAGTCGAATGATGACTCTGGCTTCTGAAAGCCGGTGGCCTTGAAGCACCACTCTTAGGACCTTACCCCCTGTCTTGCTCGTCGTTAGATTTTCAAACTTGCGCTTTTTAAAATCTTCTCATCTCCCTTCTCCCTCTTTCACATCTTTCTCAACTATCTTGTCCTTGTTCAAAAAACTTGTATAGTTATTTATTTCGAGAACCGTCATCCTCATTCTGATCGAAAAACTTAACCCCTTTTTAAATCTCCTGCACCTCGTCACCTCATCGGGTATAAGCTGGGTGGCATATCGTGATAATTCTGTAAACTTCATCTCATATTCTACTACACTCATCCTACTTTGTTCCAAATTAATGAATTCTTGTTCCTTCTCATATTTGTAGGTTATGGGTTTATATTGTTCGTTGAACGCCCTCATGAAACAATCCCAAGTAATCCTCTGGGGTACGGGAGGTTCAGTTCCTGGCATTAGCATTTTTAATAATCGCTCTGTGGCTTCCCACCAATGATACGCTTCTCCTCTGAACATAAAAGCTATGAGGTCGATCTTACCATCTGCCTCTACCCCTAGCCTATCCAAAATACATACGGCATCCTTCAACCAGTTTTCTGCTTCTGCGGGGCTAAGGGTTCCTGTGAACTCCTTTGCGGCCAAGTCCTTGAATTTCTTGATTTGGGAGTTATTATTCCGTTAAGCTTACATTACGTTCCACCTCGCATTTTGTTCTGTCAGTCTTGCGATTGCCTCGAACATCCTAGCGGTTGGGTCAGGTTCTATCGGTCCTACTTGTGGAGAATCTTCTTGCTGCGTTTCATTAATCTGGTTCGGGTTGAAAGATGCTCTATTAGAGTTTTCTATGCTTCTCTCTATTGTAAGAAAGGTATACATTATGGCTCAACACAAGAGTCCAACTTATAGACATAAGGATAAGAACAAACTATCTACAAAAGGTTTTAATGAAACAAGGGTCGTTCCCCCCTCCCCCCTTAAAATGATAACCCACTTAGACTTCGCAAATCGATAGCAACACAAGATCCCTTCCGAGTTATCTCCCCAATCTGATAACTTTCTTAGACTTCTAATTAGGACCCAACGTCTGCAGAATGCGTTTCTCAAATGGATCTCAAAGCCATTCAGTCACATGTCCGAAGGCAAAGGTATGACAATCCCAGGCCTAAACCACTCTTCGCAATAAATTGCGAGATGACACACTTAACTTACGGTTCACCACAGACCACACTCTAACAAGTCTACAGAACCTATAACCTGGGGCTCTAATACCAATTGTAACACCCCGATCCCGCAAGACACCAAACCTACACAAAGGGATATGATCCCGTCGCAGACCGACAATCCAAGAGATAGACAAGTGATAAAGATATTAAGAGACCAAACAAGAACTCTTAAGCAATCACATCTTAATATCAAAAGAGGTAAACATGAGTCACTAGGGATTCACCATCCCAATGCATACATTACTTCTAAAAGATCAAAAACCTTCAGATCTTATACATGAAACTTTGCCAACACTAAAACTGAACAAAAGAAAAACTAGCCAAAACGATTCCGAACACCAGATCCAAAACTACGCGACGACGCCTGTGGTGGACCAATTCCTAGATATTCCTATTATCTGCAATCACAGAGGTTACAAGAGAGCGCACTTAGCATTATCATGAATAGAAAGGACAATTACTTAGTTAATGATAACTAAAAACCCTTTTCAAAAAAGAACAGTTCATCACATTTTCCATGAATAACATAGAAACTGATGCATTTGCTTGAACATGAAAACATCACAGATTATACAGAATCTTCCCAGTATAACAAACAAAAAAAACATGTTCCTGGCTCAACCGCTACAAATTTAAAATGCATGACCACTATATCAAATATAGACTCAAATGCCAACAGTGTCTAAGTAGTCGTCAACCTCACGACCAGAAGTTCTGACGGTATTGTAACCTCAATTCTCAATGCACGGATAGCAACGTGATGGAATGAGGGTTATTCTCCACCAAGCACGAGTGGTATGTACTGTCTGGGACTTAGCTCGCAACGCCTTTAAGGCAAAAACCCCTACTCAACAGGAAACCTCCCCTATAGGGAAAAATAAAAAATCTATAGTTAGGTAACCTCCCTCATAAAGGGATATAAAAGTGCTGAAAACCCTTGTAACGTGGTACTTTGCAACAATCACACAACATTAACCATATTTTCATAGTAACACCATGCTGGCTCTAAATATCATGGATAGCACACTTGAATTAAAAACATCATGACTTTTGAAAACAACAGGTTCATGCGATTGTCAAACAGGTCATAATTCAAAACATACGCTACAAAGCATTTTCAAGCATCATTTATATAAATTTATGTTCAAGATAATGGCTAGGCACTCTCACCTTGTATAAGATGCGTATAAGTTGAGTCTTCCCCGGAAAGCTAAGCAGGACTCCCGGGTTCTACAACCTTCATGCCTAACAAGCAAAACGCGACTCGACCGTTAATCACGAAATCGTTCCTCTTTTGCTTGTGAAACTAAAATGATTCTGACCGTGAAATGTTTTCTTGATTTTTGGGACCATGGTTACCTTCTTTTTGGGTTTAAGGGGTACTATGTTCTTATCCAAGCTTTCACTTGTTTAAGGATTTTACTTAACCATTTATTACTCTCTTTCAATCATTATATTTTATGGTACCGCAGCATCTTGGGATACTTAGACTTAGAATTGGATTATGATTATTGGTGAAGATTTAGATTAAAATATTCCGTACAACTTTTATGTTTAACACAAAATCCAAAACCTAAGGCAAAAGGGTGAATAAAGCATCCCAAGCAAAAACAATTCAGCACTTTTCTCAAGATTTTACCAAAACTATGCTTCTGTTGATCTCGGATCTGGGGTACCAGATCAAGTCCAAATGAGCTCATTTTTTAGTATGTTCTATTTCAACAAGTCCCCTACAAGTTTCATGTTTAGAGATAAGGGTAGTTGTTTGGAACAATTTTGACTTTTTGGCCATTTTAGAAAATAGGTTCTGTCAGTTGCCAAAACTCAGCTGAGCCGGTTTTGGACAGATGGTTTGAAATGGTTTTGGAGAATCATCCCAAGGCTTTAAGGTATAATGTTTTGGCAGAAAGTACTTCAATATGTTAGCTACAATGTTGATGTAGACCACTTTTGGAATAGGTCACTAAAAATAAGGGTTTTGAGCTATATAAAAATATGTAACAGAATGTTCCTTGGGGGCTGAAACTCAATAGAGATTTTCAAAGGGGTTTAACCTATCAAAACTCACTATTTTGTTCTCATTTGTGGTGGGTAGATAGATATACATGTTATCTACAACTTTCTTATTTTGACCAATGTTCGGATCGCATTTTAAAATTGGGTTTCCAAGTCGGTAGTGTTGACTGATCAAAAAATGACACAGTTTAGTTAAATTGCAATATCTTGAGTGCTTGTTATGAAAATGAGTTGAAATCAATTTTGGATGAAAGATAACACAAAAAGATAAATCGGGACATAAAGAAAATACTTAGATCCAGTTTCTACATTGAGTTATGGTGTTTCAAATCTCATGGCAGAAACATTAAAGTTCTAAATAATTAAGCCTCTTAGGGTTCAAGTCATCTACTTATGTCATGTCATGTTTTTGTTCCATTTCTTTGCATTCTTATGTTTTAGACTTTAATATCAAGGCTCCATTACACTTAGAGGTCATCAAACTCAAAGATAACAATACACAACAACATCTGATATCCCCCATAATCATAATAGCCCCAAATTCCAACTACGACACCTTTTCGGTTTAATTTCGGTTCTCGATTCTTAGAGTTGTTTAAAGAGATGTGTTGGGGGACATTTTGAGGGATTTTAGAAATAAGGTTTATAAATTTTACTTTACTTGTTTGTGAAATCAAAAGATGGTGGAAAACTATTAGGACTTGGCTTTTTGAACAATGGTCTCCAATGACCATTTTTTTGGATCCCTTCTTCTTCTTCTTCTTCTTCTTCTTTTTTTCTTCTCTCAAACTTCCATGGACCCTCAAGAAAACTCATAATCTGGTCTTTCTCCCTCTCTCTCCACCGAAATATCAAGGGGCAAGAAGGTGTTTGTGCCTTGTTTATATCGAAAGGCAAGGGAACAAAAAAATTCAATATTTTGGTACTTCTCCTTTCCTTCACATGGGTTAATTAATTTAGTTTAAGCTTTGAGGGGACCAATCCAGATTTGGGGAAGAAAAATTTGGCTAGGGTCAGTTTGGGGGGGGAAAAATATGGTCCCCCATCAATCAAGGGGTTTTTCTTGGTTTTTGTGCCCCTGTTGTGCAAAAAAATGCATTAAAAGTTAATTTGATATACATTTTTGGTGTCTTTTTCTACTGAGACATATTATTTTAGTATGTTTGTGATAAATATAGTATTCCCATATATTATCATAGTTCAAATACCAATTGATTAAATACATGTAAGCTTTTAAGTCAAATTAAGCTATTTTGGCAATATTTGACTTTTTGACTTATTTTGTTGTGTGTGAATTTAACTAATGATTTGTTTACTTTTATTAACCTATATCACCATATTATTATGTATATTACTTGCTCAACAAGTATTGGATTATCGTAATACTTAATTTAACACATTTCTCATCATTTTAAGCTAAAATAAATCAAAAAGCTACTTTTTGGCACTCTTCCCAAGGTGATCGGCCACTAAGGGGTATTTTTGTCATTTTTGATGTTATTTTGTTCTTTTTTACTTAATTGTACTTAAATTTTTGATTTAGGACATTCATGTGTCAAAATTTAGATTTTTAAGATATTTTCGAGCTTAACTCTTGTCTCAAACAACTTGGTCTTATAATCTTGAGTTCATAATCTCAATATTAGGGCTTTAATATATACTTGTGTAGTTCCCTCTCTATCCCGGGTCTCAAGCTCAAAAAGGTTAAACAGTCGGGCCGGTTCCTCTTACTAAACTTTGGTTCGAGATTTTGTTTTTTTTTTTAAATGTTCTTTCTTTTCTATTCGTATACATGAGTTTGAGTTATTACAGTGTTGCTATCCGTGCATTGAGAATTGAGGTTACGATATCGTCGAAATTTCCGATCGTGAGGTGGACGACTACTTGGTCACTGTTGGGTATGAGTTGTGTATGAGACAAAATTATTTTGAATGAGTTATTACAACGTTGCTATCCATGCATTGAGAATTGAGGTTACGATATCGTCGAAATTACCGATCGTAAGGTGGACGACTACTTGGTTACTGTTGGGTATGAGTTGTGTATGAGACAAAATTATTTTGAATTGTGGCGGTTATGCTAGAAAATTTATTTTTGATTTTCGAGACAGTGAGTTCAATGAATTGTGACTGATGAGCCTAAATGATACTTTTGCAAAGCATGAGAAAGTTTTTATAATTTATGAGATGTTGTGGAAAGTAAATGCTGTATTGTACATCTCTGATGAAAAACATGATATTTTAGTATCCCTAAATAAAATGACTGTTTCTTGTCATATTCATGATAATACTAAATGCACTCTCCTGTAACTTTTGTGGTTGCAGATAGCAGGGATGGCTAGAGTTGGTCCACCACAGTTGTCAGGTTCATAATTCCAGGCTTGTAGTTATTTGGGACTATTTTTTAATCTTTTAGTAAAAAGATCAGAAGTATGAAGTTTTGTTTTTGTAAAGTATACGCTGGTTTGAGAATACAGGATAACGTATCTGTAGTATGTACAGTTGCCTGATTCCTATAAATAAATATTTTTTGTTTGATTAGTATAAATACTCTTTTGGTTGCTATAAATAACATCAATTTTTAGTCTCTGGAGAGAAGGTGTGATAAAGAAGCTTGCAAGAGAAGCTTCGGTGCGAGAACCAATGCCATGAGCTGGCAATTAACCACCCCACATTGACAGACCGCTCAAGTGGTCTAAAGACCGATTGAGTGGTCCTACCTAGAAAAGTTTTCAACTTTTCTGCCACACTCCCAAGTAGGAATGGGATTGAAATCAACATGCATTCTAAACCAACTCATGCATAAAGCATATAGAAACATGCTTTTCTATAATGATTAAAACGATAACCAATGCGTTACATATATACATAACAAAAATAAAAGAAACCGGGTCTCACAGTCCTAAAAAAATATTTGATGGGAATTGAAGTAATGAGATTTGGAATTATCTTAAAGTAAAAGAATATGAATTGAATTGATGTTGATTTAATGGAAAATTCAGATTGAGTTAGTAGGGGTTTGTGTGTGAGACTTGCTTTGAGAATGAGAAAAAATAAAAGTAACTAGGTGCAGGGGACACCTCTCGAGCTGTGAATAGTCTACTCGAGCGGACTGTCGGGATGAGTTTAGAACTTCTGCAAATATTGGAGAAAATATTTAAACCCCGAACACCCCAGGCCACGTGTAAGGACCCGCTTTTTAGATATAATAATAGTAACAGTAGTATAACTGTAGTATAGTTGCTCACATCATCACAATCACTTGACAAAAACAACAAATAATAAATAAATAATAATAATAATAAAAATAAATAAATAAATAAAATGACAAATTAATAACAATAGTAATGGTAATAATAATAATAATAATTTTTCTCTAACACAAGTTTTATATATATAATTATATATATACATAATTAAGAGAATCTCTACAACCAACACAATAAAATAATCAATAAACTCTAATTCTCTACAACACTCAATCCCTATTAAAATAATCAAAGGTAATACTATAAATATATATATATATACATGTAATTATACTCTTCTTTATAACCTAATAAAATAATTCAACAAGTAAAAAGTTACTTTAGTATATAAAATAATCAAAAAACAAAAGGTAATTTAATATATATATATATATATATATATATATATATATATATATATATATATATACAACAATCTA
>JAUMHN010270106.1:0-19217 GCA_032360265.1 Heliamphora ciliata
TGATCATGATAATGAGATGTGACGATAATTATATACTTGATTATGCATGAAAATAAGTATTGTGGGTTAAATGAACAAGTCTTGTGGCGTCAGAAAAAAATTTGGGTTTAAGTGTACATTTTTTTTTCTTAGAGTGCTGTCCAGCGAGAGGCGAATCAAATTTTTTTCATTCACATACCGATCGATTGGTCTAGGACAAAGAGCAACTTTAAATTCGGGATTGGAGCTTATCGTTTCATTTCTTTCATCTCTTCCTCTCTCTAAAACAAAACCTTAAGCTCCAGATCTAATTTTTGATGTTCTATGAGCTTCTCTTGCTCATTTAGAGGAGATTTGTTGCTTCTTTCTTGATTGGACACCATTGGAGGAGTTGGCTTACTTGTTGGAAGCTTGGTTTTCACTCAATGATTGAGGTTTCTTGATTGGAGGCTTGTTTCTTGTGTTTTGAGCATTTAAGAGGTAAGATCTATGAATTCTCATGAACATTGTTAGATATGAGTTGATTATTTTGAATTTATACATGAAATCATGATAAATCTATGTTTTTGAAACCCTAAGTTTGGATTTAATGTTAAAGCTTATTAAGTATTTGATTTGTGGATAATCTAGGATGACTTTTACTTGTTGTTGTAGTTGGAAATGGTTAAAATCGAAAGATGAGAAGTTAGGGTTTGGTGTTGGGGTAATCCTTAAGAATTTTGGAATTTTTGAATTTATGGACCCAATAATGGAATTGGTTAATATTTGAGTAAATCTTGTGAAATTGATGAGTTTTTTTTTTGGGAATCACAAGGTGTTGGTTTGGGATTTTAAGCTAATTAAAACCAAATGTGGAAAATGTATGAAATTGATAATGTATAATCAATTGTAATATTATGTGTGTTAGATGTTGACGAGTGAATCCATGTTTGGGTTGGATGCATGTTGAAATTTGTGTATGATAAAATAAAAAGAACCGATTTAGATCTATGGATCGTTTTAAGTTGGACTTGAATAGCTCATCGGCGAAAGAACGAAAAATTGCGCAAATTGGGTGACCTATCAATTGGCTAATAACCGAGAACAAAGCGTTAGTCGCGGCAAGTTATAGAATGCACCGTTACTTAGCGCGTCTCGCGTGGCCCGATTGGTAATAACACGGCGTGGATCTATAAGCTCGTCCGGCGTCGGCTCCTAGAATGTAAACCACGAGTTAGTTGAGATAGGAGAAAATGAGGGCGACGTGTTTATGCGTATGCGTGATTTGTGAAAATTGAGAACTTGAAATAGGTGTAATGAAACGTGAATAATTAACTAAGTGATGAATGTGTCTTGCATAAGGAAAACCGGTTATGTGAATGAGATTTTGGTAAAAAATGGAAGTTAATTTTTGATAAAAACTATATGTTGCATTTTGCATAATCATCCTCGCATATCATGCATTTGTTCATTGTTAGTCAATTTCATGCGAGTCTTGACTCATGTTATATAAACATTTTCAGGAGATAGCGAAAAGAAAACTATGAAATAAGGATGGTGATCTCGAGACCCTTTTATAGTAGTTCGTAGAGTTACATGTGTATTGTAGCATCCTTTGAAGATCAAATGTTGTAAATGTACTTCCTTTTTTAAACACTTTTGTTGATTGTATTCGGGGTGGTGTAACCCTTGTTGTAAGGTTTTAAGGCTACGAACACATATTTTGTATGCATGAGAGGACATTTGGGTATCGTTTGAATGTTTTTTGATGGGTTTAAATGTTGGGGTTTCAAAGTTTGAAGGTGTTTAGAGATGTTTCTTTATTCCTTTGTAATCTTTTCATAAATTGGTTTGCTTAGGAGGCTTGTTTGGATGTGTAGTTGGAGTGTGGGAAGGTGCATGTTTTGAAAAAGGGTCTAAAGGTTGGACCGCTCGATGTACCGATCGATTGGTTTATCGAGCAGCTAAACACTGCTCTCGGTTGTTGCAGTTTGTAGAAGACCGATGAGCAGTCTCCCAACTGGAGCACCTTTCACCCTTTTATTTTCGAAATCTTTTCCTTGAGAGGTTGATATCCTTCTTTTAAATGGTTTATTAAAAGCGGTTTCGTGGTGTTTTGGGCCAAAAAACTCTTTTCGCAAGAAAACTCTTACATTGTCGGAGTTTATCGAGGTTGGTTCTAGTGTCTCGGGGTTAAGGGCGTGACAAAAGTAGAAATAATTTTTTTTTGTAAATTTTTTGTCCTAGGAACTTGCATCTAATTTATTACACGTTAAAAAAAATAGTCAAGATGTGCAATAATTAATTTATCAGGAAATCACAGCTTGTGCAACAAATAAGAAGCATGCTAATTAAGTAGCCAAATTATCCTGCATGTTATCTGATTAACAGTTAAAATGATATTTCAATATTGGTGTCCAATCCATTTTTGGATTTTAGATAGGGGTTGGTTTGTGTTGAAAAATTGGGATGAATGTTTAGGTAGGTGAATAAGATCTAAATTATTTGAAGTTGACATTTGTAAAGATGCTGCATAAATTTATCCTGAATTATGTCGATATGTTGACCTTAACTAAGTGTACAAAAGAAAAAATACATAACAATTTATTAAAGAAAGATTATGTCACAGTAACTTGTTAATATGTAAAGAAAATCCATCTGCGTAACAGATGGATCGATCGATTTTCAGACCGATTCATCGGTTTGCAAAAGAACTACAAGTTGCCTCAGACGGATTAATAGACATATTGATCAGGATTGATAAACAGATTGATCGGTTTGGGACCGATCGATTGGTTTACAACAATACTACGAGTAGTCAAAGACAGATTAATGGGCAAATCAATTAGGATCGATGACTGATTAAACGGTCTAGAGACTGATCGATCGATCTGTTTTGGGATTCTATTTTTAAAGCTGTCAGGGTTATGCCTGTTCTAAGTTTAGATTTAATTTTCACATAGTACTTTGTTCAAACACATCATTTTTGAATTCTCTCAAAATTAAAGTTAAAAGTGTGAGCCCATGGTTGTAAGTATAACTTGTCGAACCACGAAAATGTGTGTTTTGTTCTTGTGGTTTCTTTTTTGTTTGTTTCATATTCTTTTGTGACTTGTGAATGCTTCACATGGCTTGTAAGTCGAATTGTTTATCATGATCAATCCCCAACAATTGATATAAGAGCTCTAGGTTTTTGAGGTTGAAGAACGCAACATGTCAGAAAAAAAAAAGATCAAGATTAAGAAGTTCATTGGTCCAAACTTCACACTCTCGAGGATGCAAATCGAAGATGTTCTGTACGTAAAGGATTTGCTTCTTCTTTTGATCGGGGAGAAGCCGAAAAAGATACCGTAGAATGAATGAGAAATAGTAAATCGTAAAGCCTTGGGGACCGTGCGATTATATCCCGCACCATTTGTGATATCCAACATCGCAAAGGAGAAGATGGTAAAAAATTTGTTAAAGACATTGGAAAAAATGTACAAAAAGCCTTCAGCATCAAATACGGTATATCTAATGAAGAAGTTATTTAACTTGAAGATGGTAAATAATGCTATCATTGCCGAACATCTCAATGACTTCAATTCTACCAACAATCAGTTAGAATCGGTGGAAATTGACTTTGATAATAAAGTCAGAGCCTTAGCCCTCTTGTCTAGTTTAATAGAAAGTTGAAATGGCTTGGTTGTGGTAGTGGGTAACTCTTCGAGATTAGCAAAGTTAAAACTGAAGGATGTTGTGGGGTTTATTTTGGGAGAGGGATCACGCAGAAGAACATTGGGTGTGGGGTTAACATCTAGGTCAATTTTGAGTGCAGATAGTAGAGGGAGAAAGAATGACAGAAAATGTTAGAAGTTCTGGGGAAATCACATGTTTAAGTCATGGAGAAGATCACAGTTGCAGGGTGGTGAGCAAAAATTTAGTGGCTGTTGGAACAATGGACAAAATGAAAACTTGAAGAAAGACTGCAAGGCTCCGTGAAATAGAGGGATGATACAAATCACTGTGATAAGGCTACGATAAACGTTATTGAGGATGAGAATACCGATCCTATGATTTGTGCTTTAGATTCTAGAATTGAATCTTGGATAGTTGACTCGGGAGCGTCATTCCATGCTACTCTTCGTATTGATATACTTTCGAGTTATGTAAAAGGGAATTTCGGGGATGTTTATTTGGGAGACGATGAGGCTTGCAATATAGTTGGAAAGGGTGAGGTGCAAATCATACAAGCCAATGGTACAATATTGAAGTTGAGTGATTGTAAACACCCCAATTTGATCTCGCCGAATCTTAGGCTTATCCAGTTAAGTCCAATGATGAAAACTAAGTGGAATGATGTCTCTATACAATCACTGAGAAGCAATTCGAATCCAGTATTCCATGAAACCAAACCACAAGAACATATCTTTCGAACTTTGAGGCTGCAACCTTTAAAACCTTGCGACTTGGTTGTTCACTGGTCCAAGCAATTCACCCACAAACTTTGAACCTCGCAACTGTTCTATTAGTTATTGCGACTGCAACAAGAATCTCTTGAAAACCCTAATATTTGTAATAGTCACAACCTCTATCCTCACGGTCGTAATTTTTTAAAGGTGGCAACCGCAAGCTTTGTGAGCCTAGTCTGAGCATTGAATGTGGCAGCACCTTATTGGTTGGCATATGCTATATAATTGTACCTTTAGTACGATTTTAGAGAGCTTTTGACTGACGTCGTTATACTGCTGCTTTATCAAATACGATTCTAAGTACATTGATACTCTGCTGTATTCCCGACACACACCTCGATTCGTATTACTGTTCGAGCTCGACTTGGATACTGGAATTGGATTGCTCCTCGAGGATCGAGTTGAGGATTCTGTATTCCACGGCTTGAGGACCCCTTTTGGATAATCATGTTCTAGGTATTCTGTTGGATTTTCGACACTTCTCTCTTCACATTCTTTACTCTTGTGAAGTGGTCGGGATAGAATTTCGAATACCAATTCGTGAATTGCATGTCTATTCTTTTAATTTTGTCGTAATTAGGTTTAATTTCTCATTCACATGTTAAGTTATTGATCTTGATTAATTAAGTAATAAATATGCTTGGTCCTAAGATTATGTTTAGAATTAAGTTCTTCGTGATTTCATAATATTTTTCATAATAGTATGCTTTTGTGTCACACATTCACATCCCAATACATTGTCCATTAAAATTTAGCAAAACAGTGCCAAACCACCCAGTGGTCGTGACAATCAATATTACAGTCGCGACATTTTGGCACTAACATTTTTACGGTCGCAACACTCAACATTGTGCCCGTGCCGTTTCACCTCATATTCTTGGCGACTACAACATTTATAAATTACAAGCGCACGCTTTTTTTATTTCCAATATCTTAATTCTGTTTCAGTAGCTTAATTATGTCTTTTCAGTGTTTTGTCTTATCATAATTGAAACATCTAGTATATAATTTGTAGTATTGATCCGTATGTTTAAAACTTAAAAATTCTTAGGTTTATTTCTCTTTCGTTTAAGTCTATGTTATGCTTAGTTTAATTTTGACATGATTAGCGTTTGCTAGTTTCATTTACATGATTTCATGCTTTGTCTATTGCATGCGGTTTGCTTCATATATTCTTTAGCTAGAATTTGCATGTCTTAGGATCTAGAATTTTCTTTTATTCTTTGTTTGGCATTCTATATACTTATGCTATGTATTTTTCTTATTTTGATTTTGGATGTTCTCTCATTACTTCTATTTTTTGTATTTGCATGCATTTGAGAAATCTAATTAAAGAACCAATGATGATTAGTAGATATTAACCTCACGGTTGGGCGAATGGGGTACCTAACACCTTTTTCGATTCGTACTTTATTCCCGAATCCTTATTTTCTCTAGTTAAACGTTTCAAAGATTAGTAATCTATTTTTGTTTTTCTTAATTTTTCTCAAAAACTAAGTGGCGACTCAATTTTTCATAAAAGGGTTTTCAAAAATTTTTAGTTTTCAAGGTGTTAAAAGATTTTTAAAATAACTCTTAAATTCTCTATTTTAGTTTTGAAACAAACCCAAAATCCCGGCATCACAGTATTTTCTGGTGACTCCGCTAGGTACTGGTTTACAAAATCTAATAAGTAAGAAGGCTAGACTCGAAAACATCATTGGTTCTTAATTTGACTTTCTCATTTTCATTCTCGCACGCATTTTCATTGTTCTCAGCCTCCTGCTTGGTTGACCTGATACCCCGATCAATTTACTGTCTTGGGACTATGTCGGGAAGACAAGAAAGCCTTTTGGCTGCACGCTTCTACAGGTGTGGCAAAAAAGTTATTGTGTACCATTTAACCCTGACTTGTACCACACCAGGCATGAGACGCATATTCTTGACTCTATTCAGAAAGTACCCAGAGTGATTGACTAGACCGTCATTTTTCTGCATATAGTAGCTTAGAACCTTCCCATTAGGTGCTTAATCGGTAGGATTAAAATGTTTTTGTTTAATTGTATGTTTTGTTTGTGTTTGTTTAGGACCTTTTGTTTGTTTGTTTGGCTTAGGATAGTGTCTCTCCCGAGTTTCAACCCAGGTTTGCTTTTGGATTTTATTCGTTTTAGAATAGTTTCCCTGTCGGGGTCTCGCTCGATTTTTTTGGTCTTAGCCTTAGTCTGTTTTAGGATCTCAGCTTTCTTTTCAGGGCTTTGCCCGAGTTTTGGTTGCAGCCTCATTTTTGGTTTAGGACAACTTTCTCTCTCTTATGGGCTCTACTTCGGGGTGTTGATTTTGTGCTGTCGATTTTGTTTAGGTTTGTTTCCTTTCACGTACTTCTGTTTGGATTTTGGCCTAGGGTATTGTTCAGCTTAGTTTTTTCTTCCTCTCGGAGTGTTGTCTGTTTTTTCCCGTAGAATCTTTGGTTATACATTTATCTTGGTGATCCTTTGTTTAGTGTTGGCATGGGTGTTGGGTTTCCCTTCTGGGGTTTTTAGGTGCTGTGCTTTCCAATCTTCTGTTAATTTGGGCCCAGTCGGGGCATGCTTCTATTTTGCTGTTTGCAGTTAGTTGTTAATCTATATGTTATTGGGGATCTATTTGAGAAGTTTTTGATACTTTCTTTTCTTCTTTTAGATTATCAGGGTTGTTCCAATTTTAGATCATTGAGTCAGAAGAACCGCATCCAGTGTGTGTTTGGGCCAGATTAGTAATAGGAAGACTCTATAGAGTATCTAAACAGATAGTGGAATCATCTGAGATGGCAGAAATGAAGTGAATCTAACAACCCTGATGAGGGTAATTACTGAGATATAGAGGGCTGTCGAAGAGCAGACGCATGCTCAAAATCAGTGCCAGGCCTAGATTCGGGTAATCCAGGCTCGCTTACTAGGGGTAAACGAGCAGCAAGATGATCCAAACTAGAACGAAGAAGATTTTGGGCAGATAATCAGGGACAAGAAGGGCCGCAGGTCGTTGTACCACATCGAGCTCTTGGTCAAGCCATGATAGAAGAGGAAAACACAGCTCAGTCTAGGGAATCTGCATTGGAGAAAAAGATTGACAAAATGAAAAAGGTACTGAGGAAAGCAAGGGAGTGGAAGAATATATGTTGGATGTAGGAAGTTTGTGCTTATTCCCAGATGCCAAACTGTCAAAAAATTTTAAGATGCCAGAGATGAAAAGGTTTGATGGAACTGGAGATCCTCGGATCCATCTAAGAATATACGTCGGTACCCTCTCTCCCATGGGGATCGACGATTAGTTGAAGACTCAATTGTTCCACCGGTCACTCTCTAGGGCAGATCAAAAATGGTTTCTCTCTCTAGATGTTACAAAGATCAGGACATAGGAAGACATTGCTATCACTTTCGTCAATCAATACAGTTACAATGTCCAGTTGAATGTCACTACCCGAGAACTCGAAACCACCCGACAGGAGGGCCGAGAGTCATTTGTGGACTTTCTAACCAAGTGGAGGGAAAAGGCGGCCAAAATGATAAATCGGTCAATGAAAAAGGAGCAAGTAAGAGTAAAGAACCTGTAATCTCTTCTGAAGCGCTATTTCATCACACATTCGCTGTCCACTTTTGAGCAGCTGTTCGACGCTGGGGTTCAGATTAAAGATGCAATCGAGTTAGGTGATATAGAGAAGGTTGAACCGAGTCAAAAGCAAAGAAGACCTTACCTGACTAGCAATTCGAACTAGAATCAGTCCACACCCTCCACAAATCTTGTTGTCCGATCGAATAAGGTGAACATTTTGAACCCTCAAGCTGAACATCTAAGAATGTACGTCGGTACCCTCTCTCCCATGGGGATCGACGATCAGTTGAAGACTCAATTGTTCCACCGGTCACTCTCTAGGGCAGATCAAAAATAGTTTCTCTCTCTAGATGTTACAAAGATCCGGACATAGGAAGGCATTGCTATCGCTTTCGTCAATCAGTACAGTTACAATGTCTAGTTGAATGTCACTACCCGAGAACTCGAAACCACCCGACAGGAGGGCCGAGAGTCATTTGTGGACTTTCTAACCAAGTGGAGGGAAAAGGCGGCCAAAATGATAAATCGGTCAATGAAAAAGGAGCAAGTAAGAGTAAAGAACCTGTAATCTCTTCTGAAGCGCTATTTCATCACACATTCGCTGTCCACTTTTGAGCAGCTGTTCGACGCTGGGGTTCAGATTAAAGATGCAATCGAGTTAGGTGATATAGAGAAGGTTGAACCGAGTCAAAAGCAAAGAAGACCTTACCTGACTAGCAATTCGAACTAGAATCAGTCCACACCCTCCACAAATCTTGTTGTCCGATCGAATAAGGTGAACATTTTGAACCCTCAAGCTAAACAACCAAATCCTTTATCTTTCGAATCACCTAGAAATAACCATCCACCGCAATAAAGGATGCCGAGGAGAGTTTTCACTCCCCTCAATATACTATTATCTATATCCCTGAATTGACTTGTCGAGAAGGGGCTAATAACAATTTTAGATCCAATGCCACTACGAAACCTCATACCGCCAAGAGTCAACCTTTCCCAGTACTACACCTTCCATCAAAGCCATGGGCACTTGACCGACAACTGCTTACGACTCCGCCATCAAGTTTAGGACTTAATTGACAACAAGGTCAGTCCACCTCCCTCGGCTGTTCAGAAACCAAATGTCACAACCAATCTACTGCCAAATCATGCTAAACAAGTCGGGGTGAATTGTATTTATCTGGGGCAGTCAGAAGATCCTAGCCGTTATATCTGTTTGACATATCTGCCACGCCTATGTGTTCTAGCTTTTAAGGATCAGCTGTCTTGTTCGTTAATCAGGACTTGAAATGGGTGGGACATGATAGAATAGTGGAATGACGATACTTATGAGGGATATCAAATGGTGGTTCAGGCCGACAACTAAGAAAAGCATAATGAGAATGATGACTGGCCGTTGGATTACCCAGTACGGCCATATGGATTCGGACATGTGCTTGATGGTGTTTTTCTTCCTCAGCTTTTTGGGGAGGAAGTTTATGTCGATGAAATGCAGTCCTACTGGTTGGTCCAAATGATATTAAAGCCAGACGGATATGAGTGGACTGAATTCTCAGTTGCATAGGAACAGTAAGTGGATTACATTGGAGAAGACATCTGGGGGTTAGATGGCATCGACACCACATGGGCTATAGAAGATGAGAAAGAAAGGAAAGGAAGATCAAAGTGCATCAATCTGGACAACTTGTGAGAATTTGAAATTTCTTCGGACGCTACTGAGATCAGTCAAACCAAGAACACGATGCTAGGATTATGGGATCCTGAGAAAGGGGTAGAATATCTGATTAGGAGTGGGCGACATTTTAAGCTGGCTCAATTAGAAAAGGGATAAGCAAGTGGGAAAGGAAAGGAGAAGGAGTAAGAAAAAGAAGACGATGTAGTACGAAAGCATCTGAAAAGGACTCAGGCCAACATCAGCATATGGGGTTTGCTGATGGCTTCACACCGGCACCGATAAGCGGTGTTGAAGGTTCTGAATAAGGCCAATGTTTCGATAGACGCAACGCCCGAGCAATTGATTGAATTAATTTTGCCAACTGTAGAGCTTAGGATAATTTCTTTCTCTGATAAAGATTTACCACTAGAAGGGAGAAATCACAACAAGCCATTACATATCACCGTTAAATGTCTGGAAAAGTGGTTCCAGTAACGCTTATCGACAATGATTCAGCACTGAATATTTTCCCACTCAGAATGGCAATCTGTCTGGGAATGAAGTTGGATCATTTCACGCCCATTAATCAAGGAGTTCGGGCAAACGATTGTTGGAGGCAAAACTGCAAAAATCTTTATTTTTGCAAACGATTATCTAAAATAAATTAACTAGATGGGCAAACGCCAAAATAGGCTCCAGATAATATTTTTGATGACGAATGATCAAAATAAAACCAGTGCATTTAAAGTTAATTTAGAAGAATACTTTTTTACCGGTCGAATCATCAACTACGATTTGAATACGAGTTAAAGTTCCTATCAGATCTTTTACTATATTTTCTTATGCGATTTCCGGATATAGTGTGGGCTATAATCCTCTGAGAACTCGTACCGATAGAACCTGAACAGCTTTAATCTTAGAAGACAAGTTATGAAATTGGTTCAGCCTACCCGCATATTTATTGGGCTACAATAGGGATCTAGAGAGTAATTATGAGTAAAACTTCAAGTGGAACACAGACACGTATCAGCAGTTTTTGCAATTAAGCAAATCTCATAGCGATATCTGTAATTATGAAAAACTAGCAGCGATTTCTGTAATTTTCACAAAACACTGAATTACAATTCACACCACTAAAGAATTATAATTGAGCTCTGATTTATAATCTCAAGACCATATAGCATTGAGCTCATGTTATTAAATGTTTATCATTTCTCCCTATGTTAAGATTTCTGATACCTGCCAATTATATTTAATTACCGACAATACAATTTAATGAGCATCTTGATATTCTTTAAGCCTTTCTGCTTAATTCATTTGATTGTCAGATAATAAATCCACATGTAGGTTTTGGCTCAGTCAAAACTTATAAATTTTCTTAAGGCGGTATCGTTAATCCCGATCTTTTGGTACATGAATTCCGTCAATAATTAATATTCGTCATATAAATAATACCGCTATCTAACTCACTGAGAATATAGACCCATATAAGATTGCACCATCTAATGAATCAAAATAACGAATATTAAATATATGCAAATCAATAATTATTTTAGGATTAAGAGGATAAGCGCAATTCATAGAAATCTTGGAGTGTGAATTAATTCATATAGTCAACATAAAATTAATTACCCCAAATGTCCCGTTAAATATACACAAAATGTACTAGCACAGAGAGCCAGAACAATGGACGATGCTATTTTTTATTTTCCGTAATCAAGACAGGCCTACTAAGATTCTGTGCTACATTCGTACCGATAGTATGTCCATTCTATTTAAACTGTGAACATAAAACTTATATTCTAGAAGAACCTAAAATTCGATCTTCTATGTGCAAGTCGTACTCTATACACCAGATTAAATACTATACAGAAATTTAAAGAAATGATATACGTACATTGCTTATAAAGATTCTCATAAAATAAAAAATTAATTTTATTAAAATAAAATTAAAAACTAAAAACATGATTTTCAGTATACCAACCCTAACAATCTTCTACTTATACTCAAGATCATGCTGCCATATATCTGACTCACATGCCCTCTACATGACTATCAAAAGTCTTAGCCGGAAAGCTCTTTATAAAAAGATCTGCAAGGTTGTCTCCTGATGCAATCTTTGTCACAACAACATCACCTCTCTGTACAATTTTTCGTATCAGGTGATACTTACGCTTAATGTGCTTGCCTTTCTTATGGACCATTGGCTCATTCGAGTTTGCAACCCCTTCGCTATTGTCATAGTAAAGTGTAATAGCTGACTGAACTGAAGGTACTACCTCTAGATCCAACAGAAAATTATTGAGCTAAACGGCTTCCTTGGCTGCTTCAGAAGTTGCCACATACTCGGTCTCCATGGTGGAATCTGCAATGCAGGATTGCTTGATACTCCTCCAACTTATAGCTCCACTTTCTAAGGTAAACACATATCTTGAGGTCGACTTACGAGAATTCCTGTCAGACTGAAAATCTGAGTCTGTGTACCCTAAAGGCACTAGACTATCTGTCTGGTAAACCAACATATAATCCTTAGTCTTTTTTCGGTACTTGTTTATATTCTTTACTGCAGTCCAATACTCATGTCCTGGGTTAGAATTGTTAGGGTTGGTATACTGAAAATCATATTTTTAGTATTTAATTTATTTTAATAAAATTAATTTTTTTATTTTATGAGAATCTTTATGAGCAATTTATATATATATATATCATTTTTTTAATGTTACGCATGGATGTCTAATATTCTGTATAGTATTTAATCTGGTGTGTAGAGTATGGCTTACACACAGAAGATCGAATTTTAAGTTCTTGCAAAATATAAGTTTTATGTTCACAGTTTAGATGGAAATGGACATACCATCGATACGGCTGTAGTACAGAATTTTAGTAGACCTGTCTTGGTTACAGGGATCAGATAATAGCATCGTCTACTGTTCTGACTCTCTGTACTACTACACTTTGTGTGTATTGAACGAAATATTTGGGATAATTAATTTTGTACTGACTATATAAATTAATTTATACACCAAGGTTATTATGAATAGTGCTTATCCTCTTAATCCGGAAATAATTATTGATTTGCATATATTTAATATTCGTTATTTTGTTGTATTAGATGGTGCAATCTTATATCGGTCTATATTCCCGGTGAGTTGAATAGCAGTATTATTTATATGGTAAATATTAATTATTGACGGAATCTACATCCTGAAAGATCGGGATTGACGATACCCCCTTAAAGATGCTAATAAGTTTTGACCGGGTCAAACCCTGCAGGTAGATTTGATTATCCAGCAGTCAAATAAGTTAAGCGGAAGGACTTAAGGAATATCAAGATACCGTTTAAATTAAATTGTTAGTAATTAAATTTAATTGGTGGATATCGAAAATCTTAACGTGGGGAGAAATAGTAAGTATTTAATAACAGAAGCTCAATGCAAGAAGATCTGAAGATTATAAGTCATAGTGTAATTATAATTCTTTAGTGGTGTGAACTGTAATTCAGTATTTTATAAAAATTACAGAAATCGCTACATGTATTTCCATAATTGCAGAAACCTTCAGTAGGTGTCTGTGTTCCACTGGAAGTCTAACTCATAATTACTCCTTAGGTCCCCGCTGTAACCCTATATATACGCGGGTAAACTGAACCAGTTTGAGATTGATAGTTCATATATCACTATTATTATGATATTATTTTTATCTTTTAAGACTTAAATATATCGGGGTTCTGCCGGTATAAGTTCTCAAAGAATCGTAGCCCACACTACGTTCAAGGATCGCATAAGAGAATACAGTAGAAGATCTGACTGAAATTTCAACTCGGAATCAAGTCGTAGTTGAAGATTAGATCTACAAGAGATATTCTTCTAAATTAACTTTGGTTGCACGGGTTTATTTTTGATCGTTCGACATCAAATTTTTTATCTGGAGCCCGTTTCGGCGTTTGTCCGTCCAGTTAAATTTTTTACCAAAAATCGTTTTAAAAAACAATGATCTTGAAAGTTTTACCTCCAACAAATTAGTATCAGAGCGGTTTTATTTTTTGTTTGTGGTTATCGGGGCCGGGTAGTTTTAGAACTGTTGCTAACTTTGTTTTGTAAGCATTCTAATCTCGATTTTATGATCATTTTTTATTTTCAGTTTGATTGAATGCGTGAATGGTGATTATTAGTTTTTTTAATCACGAGAGTTGACCGTGATAGATTGATTGATTGTGAACTCTACGGAGACATATGATCAATGTAAAAATTATTATTTTTTGGTTTCTAGTTTTTTTATTTTATATAATCAAAATATAAAAAAAAGAACGAAGAAACAACGAAAAACAAAGAAAGGTTTTTTATTGAAGCCGCGGTTACAAAAGGATCATGGATGCTTGGGATTTACAAGAAGGATGAATGATGAACGTGATCCAATCAAAAACCGCCAGCAAGCAAGCAGGCAGTGGCTTTCCAAGCAAACCGAAACAGTTGCCCACTCCCAACACAGTGGTGGCGACTTTAAAGCAGTGAGTCCCAAGGCTGCAATTCCCAAACAGCAAGAGCACAATTCCCAAACGCTGCGCCAAATGAAACAAACTGTAGCGCAGCAGTGTTCATTTTCTTTAATCAAGCCAATCAGCCGCAGCAGTCTTCAATTCCAAAAGGCTTATTCGGTGCCATTGTTCCTAACAAATTCCACTGGCGCAAATTTCGGTGAAAACGGCGCAGCAGTCCAGCAAACATGGACCGGATCTTGAATGGATCAACTAGGCGCTGGTTTCTAAAACACACGAGCCAACACTGTTTCGGCGGAGAAAAACAGCATGCACAGTGGTGGTTTTTTAACTCAGCAGCGCAGGGATTTAAATCACACTGTGGTGCACAAAGCAATTTTTTTTTATTCCACAAAATCAGTAACCGGCGGTTTTCCCAACACAGCGGCGCCAAGCGCCAAAACAGCAAACAGAAACTTGGATCTTCAAATCTCAGCAGCGGTTTTGAAGCAAAAGCTAAACAGCACCACCCGTTCTTTTTCCCAATCGACGCAGGTAGCATAAGGCGCCAAACATGGCGCTATTCCACGCGTAATTTTTTTTCGAAACAGTTTGGGATTTGCAGCGCTACTGTTTTTTTGGTGCTGGCGCGTTTGATGAAAAATTTTCAAGCGGCGCAAAATCCCAAGAAGGCAGCAGCTTTTTGTTCCAAACAAAAGTGTATTGCAACCGCTGCAGTTTCCAGCGCCCAAGCAATGGTTCCCAAAACAGTATCATGAACCAATCAAAAAGCTGCCAAACGCAGCACAGCAGTAGCGCCAGCAAGTTGGCTGCGGCAAAGCTGTTTCGCACACAGTGATCTCCAGGCATACGGCTTTTAATGCGTTTGAAGCTTGATATCAAAAACTATTTTTGGTGTTTTTCCCAAGCCAAACGTTGCCTTAGGCAGCAACACAATAAACCGCAGCAGTGAATCAAACAGGAAGCAAAGCGCACTGTTTCCAAAACAGTGGTTTTCCCAATCACAGTGAAGCAATTCCCAATCCAACGCTACTACATCATCCAACCAGCGCCAATACAAAAGCGCAAAAGACGCCGGTTTCAGCGCAAGAGGCGCACTGTTTTCCAAAAGGTTTCAGCGCATTCGATTTCCAGCGCATAACCGGGGCTGTTGGAACTCTATTTTGTTTTGCAAGCATAACAGTAACTCTGTGATTAAAAAGAGTTCTGATGCAAACGGGATACTGAAAGCTTATCTTTAAAAGGAGATTAAAATTTTTTAGCATTTTAATTGAATTATAAAATCGGGATTATATTTATATTGTATTTAATTTTTTATTAACTACGTGGATGATAAATATTAATTTTATTTATCATGTTAATTTAATTAATTCGAATATTCGGTTTTAATTAAAATATTTTATAACGAAAAATAAAATTAAAAATTTTAATTAATTAATTAATTAAATGAAAAAACTTTAGATATTTTATTTTTTACAAAATATCACGTTTAAGATAAATTTTTTAAAAATCGAATATCTTGAAAAATCGTGAGAATTAATTTTGAATTTTGAATTAATTAAATAAAAAAATATTTAATCGAAATAGATTATTATTTTTTGAAAAATGTGAAATAAAAAATAAAATAAATAAATACCTTTAATCACTATCTTAGCTGAAAACCTACGGAAAAAATTATGTATTTATTAAATTTTATTTGTTACGCATTTAAATACGAAAATATAGTTTGATAAAACCAGAATCTTAGTATGATAATACGTAACAAATAAAATATCTAGGCATACTATCCATCTAAGACCAGATAGATCGTGTGACTTTTTAAAGTTGGTTTGATAAATTAAAATCTTTGAAATCGTGTACACAGAAAGATGCTTGATTCTTTCAGATTGTGTGTGACTTTCAAAATTAATAAATATATTTTAATTAAATGAAATTTTATAATCCTAAAAAATATTTTAAAAATTTAAGTGGGAGAATGAATTTATTCACAGATAAATCTTGCGGTCTCTATCACCAGTTTGTAAAAGATGTAATTAAACCCTGCGTGTCGGCAGTAAGGCCTTCCACCCCAATAGACATATTAATTGCGGTATCGTCAGTACAAACCTTCTTTAGGGATAATTCTGGATAATTGTTAGTGTGGATCACTTCTCCAACTAAAGGGTTCATTGTAAAGCGATTAATTTGGGAATAGGTGATGGTTAACACTTAGCTGTATATAATAATATCCTCTCCAACTGAGTCACTGCTTTTATATACTGGACCGAAACTATGTCAGCTATTTAATTTTTACTTGGTATGATAATATGCCTAGATAGTAAAATTAAAAAGAATTGACTTGTCTGGTCTTAGATGGATAGTAGATGTCTACCCAACGTGGCATGCCATTCACAGGTTACCAGGCTGCTGGTGAATTAATTTTAAAATGGTAGAGAGAACCAAATTAAAATAAATTCAAAGTTTTGCTAATTATAATTAATGATTTTTTTAATTATATGATTCTCAAAATTAAAATAGATTTCAACACACTCGCTTCAATACTCAAAGAAAACAAACTTACGGGACCAAATTTTGTTAACTGAAAATATAATTTGGATATAGCATTAACTACAAATTGTATTCCTTAAATATTAGGAAATGTGTTTGTTTATGAAAAAGATTCAGGAAGAGGGAGACACATTTTTCAGGGTAGTTAGTGCACCACTGACTGGTGTGAAAAAGCCAAAAGGCAGATGTTTTCACTGCAACCAGACCCGGCACTCGAAAAAGTTATGTCCAGTATTTCTCAGAAGGAAGAACAAATATGATAATTTCTGTTCACTGGTTGTGGAAACATGTTTAGCGGTGTTATCTACCGGTACTTAGTATCTAGATACGAGAGCCACTAATCATGTCTGCAATTCATTGCAGGGGCTTCAGGAAACCCGATAACTAAGTGATGGGGAGATTTACCTGCATATGGGTAATAATACAAAGATAACAACAGTTGCAGTATGAGATGTCACTCTCAGTTTTGATAGAGATCGGATTTTAATATTGAGAGATTATTTTTATGTACCTGCCATGAGAAGGAACTTAGTTTCTATTTCTAGATTGACTAAAGACGGATATTTGGTTTATTTTAATAACTCTGTGGTTATTAAGGATAATAAACAGGTTATCTGTTCTAGTACATTGGTAGATAATCTTTATATTATTACTCTAATCTCTCCTACACTACAACTAACTGAAATGAATAATACATCTATATTACCATATAAGAGAAAATTTTCTTCTTTAATGAACCAAACATTTCTTTGACATTTACCCTTAGGTCATATTAATCTAAAAAGGATAAACAGGCTGGTAGCAGATGGACCTTTGAGTTCATTGGAAGTGGAGGCACTTTTAGTCTGTGAGTCTTGCTTAGAGGGTAAGATGGCCAAGAGCCCCTTTTCGGTAAAAGGCTATAGAGTTAAAGAACCGTTGGAGTTGGTTCATTTTGATGTGCGTGGTCGTATGAAAATTCGGGTTAGAGGTGGCTTTGAGTACTTCGTCAGTTTCACTGATGACTACTCAAGATATGGATACATTTACCTGATGCACCATAAGTCTGAATACTTTGAGAAATTCAAAGAATTCAAGACGGAGGCGGAGGCAGAGAAGTGTTTGGGTAAAAGTATCAAATTACTACGATATGACAGTGGTGGGGAATACATCTTTAGAGAGTTTAAGGACTACTTGTCATCATAGGGGGTTACATCCCAGTTGACGGCACCTGGCACTCCATAGCAGAATGGTGTAGTAGAAAGAAGGAATAGGACTCTTATGGAAATGGTAAGGTCAATGATGAGTTATTCAGGTTTACCAGATTCGTTTTGGGGACTCGCTTTAAAAATAGCAGCTTACATTCTGAACTTGGTACCTTCTAAGTTAGTATCTTCTACTCCCATAGAATTATAGACCGGGCATAAGTTTAGTCTGAAACACATTCGAATTTGAGGGTGTCCAGCACATGTGCTGAAAGGGAATGCGGGTAAGTTGGAACCGAGGACGGAAGTCTGTTTCTTTGTAGGATATCCCAAGGGAACGAAGGGTGGTCTATTTTATAATCCTAAGGATCAGAAGGTCATTGTTAGCACCAATACCCGATTCTTAGAAGAGAATTACATTATGGATCATAGGCCCAAAAGAAATATTATTCTGGAAAAACTGAGAGAAAATACCAATAAAACGGCAGAGGAACCACAAGTCACTGATATTCCATTATCTCGTCTTAGTGGGAAGATTATCGGGACATGAGTAAATTAAGAACATGGTGCTGATGTGCAGGGTTCAGATTTTACACAGCCTGTTACTGCTAGTACACAGAGACAGGTAGTGCCCCGTCATAGTGGGAGGGTTATTCATCAACCTGACCGGTATATGTTCTTGGGAGAGTCTTTTGACAAGATTTCGGTAGAACTGGACATCGAACCCTGTAACTACAATGAAGCACTACAAGAAAAAGATGTATATCTTTGGCAAAGACCTATGAATTCAGAGATAAAATTTATATATTCTAATTAGGTCTGGAAACTTGTAAAACCACCCGAAGGGATAAAATCCATTGTATGCAAGTAGATCTACAAGAAAAAGAGAGGAGTAGACGGGAATTTATAAGAGAAAGAGAGGAGTAGACGGGAAGGTTGAAACCTTCAAAGTTAGGCTTGTTGCTAAAGAGTTCACTCAGAAAGAAGGAATCGACTATGAGGAAACCTTTTCACCGGTTGCCATACTTAAGTTTATTCGGATTCTCTTATCCATTGTCGGACATTTCGATTACGAAATCTAGCAAATGGACGTCAAGATAGTTTTTCTTAACGAAAGTCTTGACGAGTGTATCTATATGATACAATCAGAAGGATTCAATGCAAAGGGCCAAGAGCATATGTTGTGCAAGTTTAAGAGATCCATTTATAGATTTAAGCAGGCATCGAGGTCTTGGAACACTCAGTTTGATCAAGCTATAAAGTTTTATGATTTTGTTCAAAGTCTGGATGAGTCCTGTGCGTACAAGAAGCGTGACGGAAGCGTGGTGATCTTCCTAGTACTTTATGTAGACGATATCTTGATC
>JAUMHN010270214.1:0-19217 GCA_032360265.1 Heliamphora ciliata
CTCCCCAAACAAAAATAAGAATAAAAAATTCTTTCTTCTTCCCTAACCACAACCATGGTTACTAATGCGGAGTTGAATATCGAAATTGAGACTCTTGGTCAAGAATTGCAAGAGATACAAAGAATTCAGAAGCAGACAACAAAAGATATAGCACAAATTCAAGCCACATTAGAAGAAACGGATACCAACTTTTTAGAAGATAGAGGAAAGAAAGAGACTATAGTTGGTGGACCTTCAAGTGCTCATCCACCCCAGCCGTTTGTACCCCAACGCATAACAAAGGATTCACGGTTTACTAAAGTAGACAGAGGTGCCAAGTTAAAAGTTAGAGACTTCAATTAGGATCATAATCTAGAGGTATTTTTTGATTAATTGCACAGTTTGGAGAATTACTTTCATTGGTATCTAATGACTAAGGAAAAGAAGTTGCTTTTTACCAAAGCAAAATAGAAGGGTATAGCTAAAATTTGGTGGACTAAGCATCAACGAGAGTAGTTAGCAGCCATTCATAAATGGATAGATATGAAGGTTGAATTGAACCGCTATTTTGTTCTTCCAAATTACAAACAGCTAGCTCACCTGTAGTTTATTCCGTTGACAAAGACACTTCGTTCGCCAGCATCTTCAACTTAATACTCTTGATCTACCTTTTGTCTCCTTGTTTTTGTAGCTTGTCGATTTTTTCACCAAGGCTCACACTTTGGCTTGTTTTCAGTTTTTATTTGGCAAACTCTCAATACTCTGGCTCGCAACATAAGTTTGAAGAGGGGTGTGAAAGTGTATAACTTTGATTATTTTTTATTTATTTGTTAGTTAAAGGGTAATTTAGTCATTAAGACTTATTAGGGTTTCAAATTTTGTTCTACTTATATTTTGTAACTCATCTTTAGTGAATAAGATTTTCACTAATGGCAACATGGATTTTTCTCTTTTCCTCTCTATCTTGTATCAATAAAAAGAGTTTAACCTTTTTAACATGAATACCCTACACATCCACCATTCTATCATGTGATTCAATGTTGAGATAAAATCTCTTGTTTTCTCGATGAAAAGCATGTCTCCAACATCAAATAAATCCGTCATCACATTAATATGTTGACTAAGTTTCGGTGTGTCTAAGACATTAAAATAAACTACCAAAGGCCTAGTTGTCAAATCAAGATACGTATCGTGTATCGTTTTTTTATTTTTTCGAATTGTGTATCGTATCGTTTCGAGTATTGTAAGATATTTTACATATTTAAAAATAGGTAAAAAAAATGTATATTTGATATAATACAAACATATTACAAGAATAAACTATTAAATAATACTAATTAATAACATTATAAAAATATGGTTCTCAAAAATAAAAATATGCGTTAATCAATACTTAATATATCTGAAATACAATAAGAAATATCACAAGTAAATGCACTATTATAATCCAAATTAAATTTATTTTATATAATATGTTCTTTGTATTATCCTACCATATCGTTTAAATTTAAAATTTGAATATACAACTTTTAAGTTTTCAACTATTTAGTTCATAAGATAAAACCGTACCAATATTAGTGGTCATAAATTAATGTTGTAAAATACTTAATACTAAACAAGTAGATATGTATGAAGACAAACAAATATTTAAAAAAATATTCTAAATATCTTAACAATACAAAACTTTCTAATAATATCTATTTTTACAAATTAAATTACCTAAAAAATTAAGTATTAATATATCGTATGTATCGGATCATGTATCGCATATCGCATTATGTATCGTATGTGTATCGTAAGATACAAGTTAACATAAGATACGATATGCGATACATATCGATTTACCTCTTTAATGTATCGAATCGTAAGATACGTATCGTGAATCGTAAGTTTTTGACAACAGGTCCAAAGGAATGCATATTCATTTTTGACAAGTAAAAGGAAATTACAAACATTTACCTATTGAAGGTAATACAACAAATATAATTATATCCTAATCATATTAAATTTCACTCCAAATGTTTTGCAGAGGAATATGGAAAAGCACATGTTTTGGCAGGTGTTGTTTTAGTAGGAATAATAACAATAAAAAGGGAAAGCAATCCAAAATCAGGATGTAAGCTACAAGGAAGTAACTTAGTACCTTTACATGAATGATATGGGCTCAACTGGGGGTAGGGAAGAAAACCAACGAGGGAATAAAACCGAACCAGCAACCCTCCAGCATTAAAGCCTTCAACCATGCCTTCATAGATTAATCCCCTTTCACTATAAGCCCTTGCTGTCTCCCAATCAGCAGACCCCTACTTCTTTGTAGAGACAGAGTGTTAGATCACATAGTATACCAACAGCATTCGGCTACATTTTTTTTTTTTTTTGGAGTTAAAGAAAAATGTTTTAATATTGCACTAATGCATAGGGAAAGCTATTTGATCCTTTTCAAAAATGCTTACACCTAAACAAATTTATGAAATTGTTACAACATCAAGTAGTTGTAACTATAACATTGCTTCAAGCCGGTATGGAGCTCAATACATTCATGAATGCGATGCCAGATTATGATTCATCCAAAATGTGGTTATTTTTATGTGCTCCCAGTTCCAAAAGAAACTAGTGCAAATGTTTCTATATAGGAATGCTACATATAGACAACAAATCATTGCGATCTTGGACAATAGTTAGAGGATAGACTATGGAGAGCCTATTGGAGTACTAAAATTCCGTATTAGTTAGCTATTTTAGCCAACATGCTTCATATGAAGTGTCTGTTAGAGATGCTCTTAGCAAGTCATGCCAACGTAGATTTTGTAGCATATCTAAGCGTACATACAAGGTTTAGTGTGGCTTGGTTATGCAAGCGTGCATGCAATGGTGTGCAATAGTGCACGGTAAACTTCTGGTAAGTGTTATAAAACAAATGGTAAAATGGCAGATGGGTGATTGGAGTGAACCAAAAGACCCCATCCACAAACCAGACAATTCGATAATGTATTAGTAATGTTTCAAGTGAATGGGTATTTAACAAACCACATTTCCTCTCAGATATCAATAAGATTTCACAGAATGAAGGATTTGAAGGTGATAAGCACTTATTTGAAGCTATCAAAAATAGATATGGAATTCTGAGGCATAATCGAAGCCCAAAAAATGGGTAAAAAGCTTAATCACCACCTTGAAGCTGAAGACTACACCCAATTATTAATAGATTAATGCCAATATCTTTCACTTTCAAAATCCATCGCATTTCTGATAGAAGTAGCTACAAAATGGATCAATATAAGACCTAGTCATATTGTCCTTTGAATTGAAAATAAGATCACTGTGATGTCGTGATTATCGAATAATAAGGGAGTTCTGCTATGAAGAGAGCCAACATTAATCCTAGCATTATAACTAGTGCAATTTTTGTGACTAAAATAATTTTTGGTGGTTGTATTTTTGGTCTTATAGTTGTTGTCCAACTTTTGCAGATTATTTCATTCATAGGTAAAAACTAATCTATACTTCAAAATGGGCTGGGTAGAAACCCCTCACGATTATGGCAGAAGTGAAAAACATCAATAAGAAAGAATAACGCAATCACACATAAAGACACAATTTATGTGGTTCACTAAAAACTAAGGCGACATCTACGGAGTTACAGCGATTTCATTATAAAAGGAGCTAATACAATACAATACAAGGGTTAAAACTCCAATAGAAGCAATGAATATAAAGACCCACAAAATAAGTCAAAAGCCAAAAACAAGTCGGGAAAAAATTCCTCGGGGCTAACAACCAGAGCCGGCCCTGAGGGGAAGCAGGCAATGCCGTCGCCTTGGGCTCCCGATTTTTTGTTAAAATTTAGAGCCTTATTTGGATTTAAATTCAATATAAATATTTTTAAAAAATTCATATCGATGATCTTGCGATCACGAGTGGTAATTATTATATCTTTTATGTCTTTGTCTCAAGTTCAAATCCTTCTACATTCTTTTAGTTCATTTTTTTTTAAGTTGCACAATTTTAATGTTATTCTAAGTCATTGAGAATTTTAATTATTTAAAATGCTAACTAATACGAATAGAATATAAAAATTTAAAAGTTACGATCAACATATATTTAAGTCATAATTTTTCAATCCTAAAATGTTAATTCTTATTTTACCAATTGTAGTCAAACACAAAATATTGAATAAAAAAAATATTCAATTGTTAAAAAATTTATAATAGATAAGTTAAAAGCCTGATTTATAAGTGATACTATGTTGTATTTAATTTTTTTCATAAATTTAATTTTGTAATTGAAACATGACTATAAACATATTTAGTCTACTTAAACTTTTATAATTAATTTTGAAATTTATCTTTATGTTTATTGAGACCCCATATCTCAAACTCGCTTTGGTCTCAAAATTTTTAGAGCCGACCCTGCTAACGACCCTAGCCTTCGCTCCATGGACTACTACTCGGGTTATGGAACTTCCAAGAAAATAACCCGACTCCACAGGCCTAACACACACACACACACACACACACACAAAAATCAATTTTCTGTTTTCTTCATATTTTTGTATTTACTCGACAGCAAAACAGAATGCAAAAGAAATTAAGAAAAGCAACGATGATCAGAAGAAAAAGAAAACACACCCGTGCTTGTCTGACAATCTCAGGCGAGGCCAACGAGTCTTCACTGACTCCGGCGACGCCCGCCGGATCTATGCCTTCGGTTTTGGCATGGCCGGACACCGAGACCCTGGCGATGGGCAGCTGGTGTCTTCTGATGGGTGAATTCCGGCAAGAATTGGGGAAATTGAAAGAAGGGTTCATTAGAGCTGATACTGAAGGAGAATGATGATGATGAGAAGTGGTTTCGCTGGTAAAGAGATGGGCGAGGAAGGTAAGGCCTGAGACTGAACCCAATGCTGCAGTGAAAATGGGCATTTTGTCGATTGATCGGTTGGTATATGGGGATTTTGTGAGGGATTGATGGAAGAAGGGGAGGAGTGTGGAAGAGAAGAGAGGATGTGATCGCCGTTAATGTGGACTTGGTTGAACTGATGACGTGTATGATAATAACACAACCAAAGTTGTGGGATTTCCAAAAACAAGTTTGGATCATCACGCGAATTTTTATGCCTGAGATCTGTTTGGCTTAAATTGTAAAGATTTTACTTATTTTTATTTCTTTTGTATTTTCTTATTTCATAATTAATGAAATTTATTTTTTCGTCTCAATGGTTGGAACATAAAAAGTATATACAATTTTAGACAAAAAAATAAAAAAACAATAATTCACTAAAACAAAAATAAACAATATATAATGACTTATTGACTTTTTTATTTTTTTATTTTTATTTATTTTTTTAGATCGTTGCTATAAAAAGAGTTTAAAAGGTATAATAATAATTTAATTAAAAAAATTTATTAAAAATTGTGAAAGTAAAAAATCAATAAAGTTATTAAATCTAACCAAATATTCCCTAATTATGATGAGCTGTAGGTGACATGATAAAACTATACAAGTCAACTCTCTCATTTATATATAGATCTTTTAGCTCAAGCAAAGGTATGACTTAACTTCTATTTGAATATTTCACTTTCTCTCTTAAAACCCAACTGACTTGAGCATCGAAGAGCATCCTGTCAGCCACTGGTGGAGGGCTTGTTTTGCAAGTATCCAGTAACAAAACATGTGGAGGCTCCATCGTTGTCATTATCGTTAGGTTCTTCTCCTTCATCATTTTTGGGAATAAGTATTTTCTAGATTTCCTCAATTAACACTGTCTGTGAGAAGCAAGAGAACCGACGAGGAAGGCAAGCTCGGCCAAGCTTGGCAAGGCTCAGCCAAGCCCGATAATGCTCGAAAATAACCAGAGAGGTATCAACTTTCTTCGACCAGCTCAAAAAGCTGGAAAACTACAACAAGCTACAGTACACGAAAAGCTAAGCTAAACTCTCTCTCATGATTCTTGTATTTGTAACTGTTTATTACTTTGATAAATAGAAAAGAGAAAAATCATAAAATTTGGAATGACCTTCTATGAGAAAGGATAGTCTCCATTTGTTACAAAAAAACAAAAAACAACGCAGGTTGGAAAACTATGGCTAAACCCAGACCTTCGTTCTCTATCTCTCTAAGCATGGTTATGGGCTTAGTAATGATCAGCTAAAAAATACAAATACCCATCAAGATGAGAGCCAACACAAGCAGCAGTACTGGCTCCGATGGTGCTGGGAGCAGCAACGGAACCATCAACGCTAGCGGCAGTGGCCCACGCAGCGTTTGCAAGTTCTTGAGAAAGAAGTACGTCGCCAGATGCATATTCGCGACGTTGGATTCAGACGAATCGAGATTGGTTTCTCAACCTTTTTTATGGTAGCATTTCGGCGGATCAATACTAGTTTTCCGGCGACTGGTTCCTCGATATTTGAGCTGAAACAGGGGGGACTTTGGGAGCACTCCTAAGGTTTTTCAACAATTTAATAACTCACTGGTTCTTTGCCTCAACCATTTAACACATACCATAGTTTCCCATAAAACAATTATGGTTTTTGGGCTCTACATGGTACAATACAATTGGGTTGACTGACACAACCCACAACTTTTAACAAAACCTGCAGCTTTTAACAGAAGAGAAACCAGAATTCCAATTCAAAGCTCAGCATCACAGCCCCCTTGTACGTTTTTCATTCCATGTGACTGCTTGGACGCCTGTAGCGTGTGCTCTCGTCGAATGATTTGGAGATAGGGCATTCTGATCACGTATCAAGGGTAAGGGTAGGTGAAAAGCAACAGAGGTGGCAACAGGGGAGCATATGATCTAAATCTTCTCCTCCAAATCTCCTACGTAATTTTGTCAGCAGAAGAAGCTTCACCAAGAACTGGAGTACAATTTGCATGGAAACAGAGCAAGAGAAGAGATGATATGGATAAGCCATAAGCTTATTATATTTCTTCTTCTAGTGAAGATCATTAACAGCTACTTTAAACAGTGACTTCTAAACTAGCCTTTGAGGTCTCAGGTCGCTACCTCGATTAGGAGTCTCAACGCTCGGCATGCTCGAAATGACACGTCTCTACATCTCAGCATCACGTGGCAACTCAGTTCCCCACCACGCTGAAGCTCAGCCACCCTCTCTTCTGATTAACCGGTGCTCAACCATTCCTTTTCAGAGCTCGGCATTTGTAGACACCCCAATTTGACCACGACAAATCTTAGGCAGCCACCACGAATACTCTCCAATGACGAAAAAATAAAAATTATGCTCAAGAATGCTCCCAAGTAAGCAAAGTTAAGAATTCAATTCAAAACCCAAGAAATCACTAAAACTCTTCATGCTACGACATCCCTCATCCTCACGGCTGCCACCTTTTTCATGATCCTACAATAAGCTGCGTTCTTACCTTGACGGCCGCCACCTTTTGTGAGCTTATACCAGGTTGCAACTTCTGAAGGTCACGGTCGTCTCTGTTCGTACATTAAAGTTCACGACCGCCATGTGCAAGGATACAGTCGCTAGATTGGCACCTTTTTGGACAGGTGGCAGCATCTGATAGGATCTTTGTGCTGCCTCATTGCCTATAAATAGGCGTCTTGATTCCCAGAATTAGAAGATGAATGTTCTGATACAGATACTCTGTCGGTTTCATTCCCCACCTGATATTCTTGATATTCTCGACACTCACATTCTCGATACCACATACTTTCAGATTGAGATCATGACTTTGTTTGCATTAGTGAGGCCTTAAAGCACAGACTACTCAACGATTCTAGTCTTTCATATCCGAGAGACGTTCGAGGCAGTTGTCTACACTAGGTAACCTTATAAAATCGTGATATTTCTTCAACCCTCATTTTCTCTCTCTTGGGGGTGTCACGATTAAGATTTTCATTTATTGCTTTCTTTCTTAGCATTTTAGTTGTATATTTATATCAAGCATGTTTTCTTTTGATTAATAATAGTATGTAAATAATGCATATGGAAGCATAATCATATGAGCCTTTTCATGAAAAAAGTACGTTTATAGCTCTCTGTAATATGTAGAACAACATGTTTCTAATGTGGTTTCGTGTTCACTGGCACATTAGACCCCCAAAAATGTTTTTGTGACCCTTCAAACCTGACGGCTGCGACCTTTTGTTGTCTCGACCATAAGTTATTTTGACCTTATTATTACGGCTACTACTTATTTTCTTCACAACCACCAGCTTTTCTTCATTTTTCTCACGGTCGCAACATTCTGTTGTTACGGCCATGAACTTTCTGTGAGACCAGTAGCCTAAAAATTATGTTTGCACCATTCTGTTACCTCTTCTTAACATTATATGAATTCTATTTTGAGACCCATGATGTTGTTAAAGTAGTAATTCAATCTAGCCTGTTTATTATTTTACGTAATAGGTTCTATACATCATATCTGTTTGATTTCCTCTGGACTTCGTATGTTGAGAATCTCTTTGGGTTTCTAAAATACCATGGCCGCAACCTTTGGTCGTCACGGCCGCGTCCTTTTTTACCCCTTTTCTTACGGCTACTATGTATTTTGTCACGGTCGTGAGTTTTGTTGCTTCTTTTGTCACAACCGCAACATTCAATTGCTACGGCCGTGAACTTTTTGTATGATTAATAGCTTAAAAACAGTGTTCGAACCTCTCTATTCTTTCTGTTTGATCTGTATATAGTATGTTAGAAACAGAAATTGTGATACATGACCTTTAGGCTTTTTCTTGTTTTATTTAATCCTTCATTTGCATGTTTTTCGTTTGTTTTGCTCAAACAATAAATATGGCATAATTAGAAATGACAATCAAGTTGCATGACCCTTAAGATTTTAGCTAAAAAATCTTTTCTTCTTTGTTTGATTTTGTATGAACTCTCTTCAACTTCATATTCTGTATATGTTACTTTTGAAAAGTTTAAAATAAGAATCAACATTGACAAAATAGAAACTAACTTTACAATTGAACGAAAATGGTGCCTAACACCTGTTTTTTTTACCTTAGTCCCTGAATCATCTTTTTCTTTGGTTACATTTAAAAAGACTTTGACCTTCTTTTTGTTTTACTTGATTTTTCTCAAAAATCAAGTGACGACTCCATTTTTCTAAAATATGTTTAGATATCTTAGATTTTTATTTTAAAATAAAAAAATATTTTTTCTAAAAATAATAGATATCCAACGCACCGTTTTTTGAACGCACCTAGGTTGAATGAAAACGCTCGCAGTTTTTTTGGCAATTTCCTTGAGAATTGATTTTTCAAAAAACAAAAATAATAAGAGGCATAACTTTAAATGTCAATGGTTCTTGTTGTAAACGTTTCATTGGTATTCGCATTTGTATTGTACATATTTGCGTACTTGATTTTCTAAACCCCTGCTCTGTCTACCCGATATGTCAGTCCGTTTATTGTCTCTGGGTTATGTCGGGGAAGTCAACAAGCTTTCTGGTCACATGCACTCATAGATGTGGCAAATCTGGGACTACAGCTCCGTGTAGAGAAGATCCTATACGCACTTGGGCCTGATCTCCGAGAGAAAGACTCAGATAAGTAAAGCAATTGAGATCATCGATGGCAGATCCAAAATTAACCATAGCCGACATGATGATGGCAATTTTGGAATTACAACGAACAGTTGAGGGAGTCAATGTTGTTGTAACTAATCAGGTCTGGATCTAAACTCAATGCTAAACACAGATTCAAGCTTTGCAAACCCAGATTGTGGACCCCAATGTAGTTCTCCTGAGTGACCAAGAGGATGTGGTAGAAGACAACATTTCGGATGATAACTTAATACCTAAAGGAGGAGCCCAACAAGTAGCTACCCACCTGTACAACCTGGAATCCCAAAAATCCTAGCCACAAATTGAAGAAGATTCTGAGAAAGGCCAGAGGGGTCAAAGATTATATGTTAGACGTGGAGGGGCTCTGTTTGTTTCTCGATACAAAACTCCCTGAAAAGTTCAAGATGCTCAATATAGAGAAATTTGATGGAACTAGAGACTCAAGAATTCATTTGAGGATGTACGTGGGGACCTTGTCACCAATGGAAATCAGTGATAATTTAAAGGCCTAGTTTTTCCAACGGTCTTTGTCAAGAGCTGCCCAAAAGTGGTTTCTGTCACTAGATGCTGCAAAAATGAGAACCTGTGAAGATATTGTTACTACGTTCGTCAACTAGTACAATTATGACATCCAGCTTGATGTCACTACTTGAAACTCGAGACTACTAGGCAGGAGGCCAAGGAGTCTTTTGTCGAGTTTCTGACCCATTAAAGGGCTAAGGCAGCTAAGATGACGAACATACCCACTGAAAAAGAGCAAGTAAGGATGATGGTGAAAAATCTGCAACCATAGTTTCAAAAGTATCTGATTACGTAGCCCTTGATGACATTCGAGCTGGTTTTTAAAGCTAAAATATAGATAGAGGATGCCTTACATAGACACCCTAATTTGATCTCGCCTAATTTTATGTGAATTCGATGATGAAAATAGGTGGAATGGTACTTCAGTTTGATCCTCGGGAAGTGATCCAAGCTCGGTATTTGAACCCAAAATCTTCAAACCAAAGAAATTTTGTCGAACCATCGAAACTTGCTGTCCATGTAAAGCGACCGCCATATTCATTGTGGTAACCGCCAATAGAACCTCTTGAAAATCCTAGCAAAAAGTGGCGACCGCTGCCTTAAATCTAGTGACCGCCAACTTGCATTACGGTGACCGCTAATAGAACTCTTTGGAACCTTCTTTCAACATGGCGACTGCCATGTCCAATATGGCGACTGCCAATTCCAAATGGCCTAACATGTCTTAAAACGTGGCAGCATCTCATTGGTTGAAGGGCTCTATAAATACCGTACCTCTGGTACATTTTGAAGGACATAGTTTGAGTGAGAGGTTTTGCGAGTGAAGCTCTGCCAAGTCGCCGAGCAATTCCGAGCCCCGACGCCGAAACCCTGCTGAAATACCAAGATCCGAACCTCTGACACCTACATTGAGGCCTTGTTTGGATCACCACCTGATGATTAGACCACCGAGGCACATTTCCTGACTTGAGGATCCCCGGACAATCTTGGTATCTTGTTTGGATCCCCGATCCTTCTAACTCCATTCTCTCTCTTTTGGAGTGATTGGGTTAAATTCAATCTTAATTTGCATATTCCTTTCATTTATCTAGTTAATCTTGTATTGTTTCATGTTACTCTCTTTACTTCCTTAGTTGTTAATTTTCTCGCATTCCACATTTAGCATATCATCATTCTCATTTTTATTCATTAATTGGTGCCAACATTCTTTTAACAATTACAACTTGTTATTGTTGTTAATTATTATAATTAAGGCACTTAAATTATATGAATGTAATTGACAATATTACATCCATACCTTCTAATTAAAAAGTTATATTTATTTCATTTTGTTTTTTCTTTTATATGTTAGTTTTTCATTTCCCTTTGTTCTTAGTATTAATCTAATGTCTTTTTTTAGCATCCATATTTCGATTTCTTTTATTTTCCTCATAGAATAGCTCCATTTTATTTTTCTTCCAATGTAGCTTTAATTTCTTTTCTTTTAAGTCTCATTTTCTTTTCTTTAATACTAATGTTCCATTTTATTTATTTATTTTTTAACTTTTACTTTCTATTTTTTTCTTTTCTTTTAATGTTAATGAAGTTTGTTTTGCTAATATTTTATTTTATTTTTTTTTCTTCTCTCCTATCACTAGCTTTAAATTTCCTATAATATTCTATTTTCTTTTTATTTTAGTATTAATTTGATTAGTATTTTTTTTCTTTTAATGTGAGTATTTAGTATAAAGCACCATGCTCTTCTTCTTTTTCTATAGTTTTATTTTCTTTTTTTTATAATACTTATTTTTCTTTCCTATTGATTAAACAAAAAAAGATCACAAAACGTCTTTTGATAATTGAAACTCATTTGTTCATTTTATTTCTTTTATTTATTTTTTACTTTGCTTAAAATATAAAATGTGAATAGTTAAGTTTTGTTTTAGTAGTCTATTAGTATTTTCTACACCTTCTTATTTTGCCTTAATTTTTCTTTTACAAATTTTTTTTCTTTATTTCTTTTTCTTTCAAGCCTTTAAACACTTTCTTATCATAAAAAAAATTGTTGTTAGGTTCTTTTATTTTGGTAAACTTTTAATATAGGAATTTTACATGTTTTTATTTTTGTTATGCTTTTGATAATTTAAGAATATGTATGTTAGTTTAGTGTTATGCTTAGAATTATTTAGCTTAGTTTTGTAGTAAATCCATATTTAGATAGTTTCAACAACCTTTAACATGTTTTTTATTATTTTATGCACACTATGATAGTTTAGGTTATTTTTGTGAAATTGCATGTGGGTGTACTCCATGTATCTTTTAGTTAGAAATTGCATGCCGTAGAACTTAGGAATCCATCCATTTATTTGTCCTAATTTGTAGTGCTATGTACATATGTTATGTATTTTTTATATTTGATTTTGGATGTTCTTTCTTTGCCTCAACTTTCTTTATTTGCATGCATTTGAGAAGTCTTATTCAAGAACTAATGATGATTAGTAGGGCCAACCTTACGGTTGGACGAACGGAGTGCCTAACACCTTCCCCGATTCGTACCTTAGCCCCCGAACCCTCTTTTTCTGATTAATGTTTTCAAGATCAGTAGCCGTTTTTGTTTTTCTTAGTTTTTCTCAAAAACTAAGTGGCGACGACTCTATTTTCAACAAAAAGGGATTTTTAAAATTTAGTTTTCAAGATGTTAAAAATATTTTTCAAACATCTTTGAATTCTCTTATTTTTGAATATTTTCGAAAACCCCAAAAATTCTAACGCCACAGTATTTTCTAGCTATTCCGCTAGGAACTGGTTTCCAAAATCAAATAAGAGAGCTAGACTTAGAAACATCATTAGTTTTTAATATGTATTTTTCATTTTTATTTTTGCATGCATATGCATTGTTCTCAAATCCCCTGCCTGGTGACCTGATGCCCTAAACATTCATCCATTTCGGGGATTGTTGAAAAGACGAGCAATCCTTACTGACTATACGCTATCATAGGTGCAGTAAAAGAGTTCGGACGTACTATTTGACCATGTCCTGCACCGCTCCAAGCATGTGAGGTATATACCTAGCTCTATTCAAAAGGTACCATATTCGATCGATCAAAACTGGCGTTTTGCATATAATGAACTTAGAACTCTCCATTAGGTGCTGTTAACCCTAGTAGGATTATGTATTTTCTTCATTGTATGTTTTGTTTGCATATTGTTAGGATTTGTTTTGTTCGGGTCTAAGATAGTTCCTTTTTCGGGTTCGGCCCGAGTTTTTCGTTATCATTTGATTAAGTTAGCTTTTCTCTTTCGAGTTCTTACCTAGGTTTTGTTTTTCACCATGTTTGGCTTTCATGCCATAGTTTTGAAACCTCTAGGGTAATTTCTCTCTCTTCTGGGTTCTTCCCGGGTTGTTAGTTCTGTATTCCCGCCTTTGTCTAAGCTCGTGTCCTTTAGATCCTTGTTATACTCGTGTGAGCTAGTTTCTTACTGTTATGCTGTCTATTTTTTTAGAATTTTAGGTAATACTGATCCTCTCAGCCTAGTTCTCTTTTCTTGCCGGAGTACTATCAATTTCTTTGTTTAGATTAATCTTTCCTCTAGAATTTAGTTAATCCCCTTCTTAGCAATCATTTTGGTTTTTTTTGGGGTCATCCTATTGTTATGCTGCCAATATGAGCCCAACAGAGGCATTATCTCAGCTTTCGTCGTTATCTGCCTATGGTTTGCTGTTTTAGGTATTTGGAATATTTTGCTATCTATTGTCAGAATTCTTGTCCAGAAAAAGTTTGATACTAGCTATTCTGCTTTTGGGAATCTAGGTTTCTCTGTGGGTTTACCATTGGGCCGAGAAAAGTACAATCAACACGTGTCTAGAAAAGATCAGGATTAGACAAACTTCACCGGGTATCTAAACAGTCAGCTGAAATGGCAGAGAATGAGGTAAATTTGACAGCCCTAATGAGGGCAATTACTGATATACAGAGAGCTGTGAAACAGTAGACCCAGGCTCAAGTGCAATGTTAGGCGCAGATCTAGGCAATTCAGGCCCGTTTGCCAATACTAAATAAATAGCATGATGATCCAAATGGTAATGGAGAATACTTTTGGGATGACAATCAGGTCCTTGATGGACCACAAGTTGTTCCACTGCCACCACGGAACCCTCGTCAGGTGATAGTTGAGGAAGAAAACACTGCTCAGTCTAGAGAATCTGTATTAGTTGAGAAAATTGACCGGATGGAGAAGGTCCTTAGAAAGGCCAAAGGGATCGAAGAATACATGTTAGATGTGGGAGGACTATATTTGTTCCCAGATGCTAAGCTGCCAGAAAAGTTTAAAATGCCAGATATAGAGAAGTTCGATGGAACCAGAGATCCCAGAATTCATTTCCGAATGTACGTTGGTACCCTGTCGCCAATGGAAATAGATGACCAGTTGAAGGTTCAGCTCTTTCACCGATCTCTTTCTAGGGCAGCCCAGAAATGGTTCCTCTCCCTCGATGTAGCAAAGACTAGAATTTAGGAGGACATAGCTATGGCATTTGTTAGTCAGTACTGCTACAATGTCCAACTAGATGTCATCACCAGAGAGCTTGAAACAACTCGGTAGGAGAGCCGAGAGTCTTTTGTTGATTTCTTAACCCGATGGAGGGGTAAGGCCACCAAGATGACAAATCGGCCCTATAAAAAAGAGCAAGTGAGGATAGTAGTGAAAAATTTGCAGTCTCCACTGAAGCGGTATCTTATCGCTCAGCCGCTTTCTACCTTTGAACAGCTGTTTGACGCTGGGGTACAAATTAAAGATGCCATTCAGTCTAGGGATATCGAGAAAGCCGAACCGAGCCAAAAACCCAGGAGGACCTTCCCCACAAATAACCAAAACCAGTCTGCTGCCACCAACCTCGTGTCTCATTCAAACAAGGTGAACCTGCTGAACCTATCCTCTTCTGTCCAACAACCTAATAATTCCCAACAGTCAGATAATGGCTAACAGCAACAAAGGCCAAGGAGGGTGTTCACTCCGCTCAACATTTCTTTGTCTACCGCTTTGAGTCGACTCGTCGAAAAAGGGCTCATCAAGCCATTGGATCCCATACCTGTAACTGATCCCCTACCGCCAAGGTTTAATACTTCTCAATACTGCGCCTTCCAACAAGGCCATGGACACCTAACCGATAAGTGCTTAAGGCTTCGACATGAGATCCAGAACCTCATCGACAACAAGGTGATCCCGCCACCATCTGCCACCCTAAAGCCGAATGTCACAACTAACCCACTGCCAAATCATGCCAGGCAGGCTGGAAAAAATTACATGTCTCTGGGGGAATCAGAAGACCTGAGTCGATATATCTATCCAGCATACCTGCCACGCCCTCATGTTTCAGTAATTGAGAATTAGCCAGCATGCTCATTTATCGTGGTTAGAGGCAGTCGAGATAAGATGGAGGAGTGGAATGATGGTGCTTGGGAGTGATATCAGACAGTATTCCCAACTATCTGACTGGAAGAAGAGGAACGCAACGAAGAAGATGATTGACCTTTGGATTATTCGGCCCAACCATATGGGTTTGGTCACGTGCTTGACAGCATTATCCTTCCCCAGCTTTTTGAGGAAAAGGTATATGTGGATGAAATGCAATCCTATTGGTTGGTAAGGGTAGTGCTAAAATCAAATAGGGCTGAGTGGACCGATTTCTGGACCACTCGGGAAATCGGTCCACTCAAGAACAGCAAGTTGACTTTATCGAAGAGGACATATGGGAAGAAATTGATAATACATGGGCTATTGAGGATGATGAAGAAAGAAGAGGAAGAGCAATGGTTGGTAGGCTAGATGATTTATGGGCATTTGAAAGCCCTCCGCTCGTGAACGAGGTACGACAGGCAAGCGACCCAATAACGAGATTATGGGATCCCGAGGAGAAAATAGAACATCTGACCAGAAGTGGGTGGCATTTCAAGCCAGCTCAGTTGGAAAAAGGGCAACCAAGTGAAAAAGAGAAAGAAAAAGAACATGAAGAAGAGGATGATGCAGTACAGAGGCAGTTAAAGAAGACGCAAGCTAATATCAGCATTTGGGGGTTACTGATGGCCTCACATAAACGCAGATAAGATGCGCTAAAGGTTTTGAATAAAGCCAGCATTTCGATAGATGCCACCCTGGAGCAACTGATTGGACTTATTCTGCTAACGGTAGTGCCGAAAATCATTTTTTTCGATAAAGATCTGCTAGCAAAGGGGAGGAATACAACAAACCACTGCACATTACTGTTAAGTGCTTGGACAAATGGGCCCCTGTGACTCTTATCGATAACGGGTCTGCATTGAACGTATGTCCGCTTAGAATAGCACTCTACACCGAGCAATCAAGGAGTCCTGGCTTATGACAACACAAGGAGGGACGTATTGGGACTTGTGTCATTTGCAATATCAGTAGGGCCCTTAGAAACGTCATTGAGTTCCATGTACTAGATGTACCGACGTCTTTCAACTTGTTGTTGGATAGACCCTGGTTGCATGACCCAAGTGTTCAGGCTGTACTATCGACTCTCTATCAGAAACTGAAACTGAAACTGATAAGAAATGGAGCAGTTTTGACTATTCACGAAGAAGACAGTATTCATTCCCAAGAGGAGAGGACTTAATTATGTTGGAAGTACAGCATGGTGAGGGTGATGTATTGCTCAGTGGCTTCCAATTCGACGAAACCCAGGTTGTACAGATGTTGTTGAATGAGGAGGAAATGTACATCAACCCGTGGCCTGTAACAATGATGAGAAAAATGTCATTTTTCCCTGGGATGTGATTAGGACGTAGGCAGTAGGAAATCCCAGAACCCGTTCAGGTATTGCTGATTTTGCACCGTTTTGGTCTTGGGTATGAGCCAACGAAAGAAGATTTGAAAGGGCCTAAGAAAGGATGGAAGGTCAATTTTTCAGGAACACTCAATGGGCATTTTATCAAAGAGGGGAAAGATTTCCCGTACTACGGCTTTCTAGAACCATGGATTGACGAAGAAACCAATCAAAAGTTACCAGGGTTGGAGATCTTTTTCGGCCATCAGTTGTCCGATACAGAAGAGGAAAAGACAGTGAAAGGGGAAGAGAAAGAGGAGAAGATTGAAGAGAAAGATTGGGACGACAAGCACGATGGAATCAGCATGGGAACATTTGTGAGACCCTAACCCGTTTTCTTTTTCGGCGTTTTCAGACGCGCGTTATGTGTTTTCGTTGTAGCATATTTTTACTACTTTTGATTTGTGATCAAGCTTAGATATGCATGCGGGGTAGGTTCCTGGGGTCGTAGGCCATTGTGGCACGATTCTCAAAAACTTTCAAAAAAAGATATTTTGGAGACCTATAAATATCTGGAGTTAGATATTTTCATAAAGATATTTTTCAAAACTTTTCTAGTAAGTTTTTCGTTTCTCTCTGTCTTCTCTCTAAGTTCTCGGGGGCCCGGGGCTCGATTTTTAGTGATCCAATAGCGGATCTGTGGTTTTGGTGTCGTGGGCTACGCAACCATCCGGTCAGATTTCAATTCTGGCAAAGCTCGATTTTGCACGTGGTTCGAGGTGTCAAGTTTTAAACTCACCGTGGTAGGATTCTAAACCCTACTGCTATATAAGGGTGATGTGGGTAAGCGTGTGTGTTTTAGCGGTTAGATCTCTGTAGATCCGATTTTGCATCAAAGTTGGTTTTTGGGTTAAAAATCGGGTTTTTGTTGGTTCCGGTGGATGGAATCGTGTTTCGAGAGTTTCTTTTGTGGTTTTGAGGTTAGGCTTGGGCGTGTGGATGTTCGAGGGTGTTGTACGTAGTTTTTGAGGCTTCGATTCAAGGGTTTGGAGGTTGAACCCGTAGCTCGAAATTAGTTTCTGGGTGGGTTCAGTCGACTTAACTCATAGGTTCAGTCGACTGGATCATTGTTTTTGGGTTCGGTCGACTGGACCGAGGGGTTCGATCGACTGGACCGGGTGTTTTGGTGTTTTGTAGTTTTTCAGTAGGGTGTTCGGTCCACTGGGGGCTTGGGTTCGGTCGACTGAACCTGTGGGCTGTTGGTTTGTGGTTGTGGATTTTTTTCTTAGTTTTCGATTGGTTTCCTATGGTATTCAATTGATTAATTTATGGGAATTACTTGATTTAAATACCTGTGGATTTCTTTTGGGGTTTGGTCGGTTGTGTGGTGGTTTCGGGGGTCGTGTTGTGGTCTTAGGTGTGCGTTTGATTGTCGCCCTTGTGGGTTATGTGCATGGTAGATGCGACTTGTTGGTACACGGTTGAGTGCGTGGTTTGTTGTGGGTTTTGTGTTGGCGTGGGTGAGTGTCGTGGGTCTGTGATGACCGTGTTGGGTGTGTTTAGGCTAGTGGTGGTCGTGTGGGTTGTTCCCGTGAGTGGATGTTGGTTTTGACGGGTGGTGTCGTGAGGTGATTTTATATGGTCATGTGCATATTTATAACTGTTTATTTATGTACGGAATATATAAATGAATTACATGAAATGATATCGTTATGTGATACCTTGTTTATGCTTTAAAACCTAGAGTTTTATATGCATGTGACGTGGTTTATGGAACGTCGTGTTGATACATGGTTATATGATTTAATTTCTGGTTTAGGTTTGCATATGTGTATGAAATGGATTAGATGAATTTGTGATCCAGTAGATGTAAAATCCTGGTTGTTGATGCACGTGTGCGTGTGTGGGTGAATGAGGTAGGCTGCGAAAGCCGGTGAACGAGGTAGGCTGCGAAAGCCGTGGTAGGTTGCAAAAACTGGCGTATTTGGGGCTGCGATCCTTCGGTGAATGTCCGAAAAGATGCATTAGTTGGGGCTACGGTCCTACGGTGAAAGTCCATGAAGATATGTATTGCATGGGTTGCGTGCGTGGTGTGGGTGTGTGTGTGTGTGCGATATCTGATGGATTGAAATGAGATCCTGATGAGGCACGGGTGTGGGTGTGGGTGTGGGTGTGTGTGCTATCTGAAGGCTGAAACGAGATCCTGAAGAGGCATGTGTTCATAGATTGCATGTATTGTATATAGGGACGGATAGACTAATTTTTTTAAAAACTATATTATCGGCCTACGGGAGTCGAAATACTGTATTAACGGCCTACGGGAGTCATAATACTTGAATCGTTTTCAGGGCTCTAATGAGTCGACAAATGGTTTTTATCCTCGCTTTCCCTTGCATGTGAAAAT
>JAUMHN010270323.1:0-19214 GCA_032360265.1 Heliamphora ciliata
TAGTTGGAAAACAACTGATTCTATTATTATGGGTTGGTTGTGGCATAATTTGAAGTCTCATATTGCTACTGCAGTAGAATTCCGTGATACTTCTAAGCAAATCTGGGACTCTCTTGTAGATTCCTTCTCGAACTAGAGCAATGTACCCCGTGTTATGAGCTGTATGAGCTGATTTTTGCAACAAAACAAGCTGGAAAACCTTTGTCTGAATATTCCAGTAAGCTCAAGAATCTCTGGGATCAGTTATTGCAATATCGCCCTTTCACTACTGATTTACAGCAACAAAAGCGCCAATGGGAGGACTTCATGATTTCCTCCTTACTTTCTGGTTTAGATTCTGATCTCCGTGGGTTTAAGGACCAAATTTTAGCTAGTGAGACTTTACCTACTGCATCTAATGCATATTGCCGGTTGTTACGTTCTTCATTAGGCCAATCTGCTATTATACCTAGTCCTGCTTCTTCATCTGCATCTGAATCTTCTGCCTTAGTTTCTACCAACAGCGATCGTGGTTCGTTTCGTGGTAATGGCCACGGTAATCGTGGTAGATGTAATTTTCGTGATAGTTCTCGAGGTGGTGGTCGCAGTAGTGGTCGTGGTGATAGAAAATGTGATCACTGTGGTGGTACTAATCATACTGAACCGTATTATTGGGCTAAGTATGGTAAACCTGATTAAGTTAATCAAGTTACTGATCTCACATCTCAATCTCAGCTCTCTCCTGCCTCTTCTCATCAGCTGCCTTCCGCTTCTGATTCTCATGATGCTCATACTACTCAGCTTAGCAAGATTGTTCAGATATTACGGTCTATTTTACCTCCATCTTCCATAGCTACTTTAGCCAATTCAGGTAATGTTGCATGTGCGACTCTTATATCCTCTTCATGGGTCCTTGATTCTGGCGCTAGCTCTCACATGTCTAGTAATCCATCATTTTTTTCTCATTTAACTCCTATCAAGCATCATATTGTTTTAATTGACTGTTCATCTCGACCGGTGCAAGGGACGGGTGTTCTACATCCATCTTTATTCTTCTCCTTGCCTTCTAATCTTTATGTCCCTAATTTTTTCTTTAATTTACTCTCTGTTAGCCAGTTAACTAAAAATTTACATTGTTCAATAACATTTTCTCCCACATCGTGTGTTTTTCAGGACCTCCAGACCAAAAAGATGATTGGTTTGGAGCATGAGAAGGATAGCCTCTATTATCTTGATGTTGCTTTGCCTTCTACTACTTCATCTGTTTTGAGTGTTACAATCTGTCCCCTTCAGTGGCATTTGCGTTTGGGCCACCCCTCTGTGGCTAAGTTTAAGTTGGCTATTCCTAATTTGAGGCATGTGTCTGATTTTATTGTGAAACTTGCCAGTTAGGAAAGTATCACCGTAATTCCTTTCCTACTAGTAGTCGTAGTTGTCAGTCAGAGTCTTTTGATGTAGTCTATACGGACATTTGGATCCTTCTTGAATTCCCAGCAATAATGGATATTCTTATTTTGTTATTTTTATTGATGATTATTCTCGCATGACTTTGTTGTTTCTGTTGAAAAGTCGATCGAAATTATCCTTTATTCTCTCTCGCTTTTACACTAAAATTTATACCCAATTTAACAAACGTCTCAAGGTTATTTGATCGGATAATACTCTTGAATATTTACAGTCCAGTGTTGCTTCTTTTTGTGTTGATCGTGGTATTATTCACCAAATTATTTGTGCTTACACGTCTCAACAATGCGGTGTTACTGAATGCAAATATCGTCACTTGTTAGATGTTGCTCATGCCTTGTTGTTTCACACTACAGTACTCGAGCAATTTTGGGGTGATGCTATTCTTACTGCTTGTTTTCCTATTAATTGCATGCCTTTTGTTGTTTTCAATGGCTAGTCTCCCTTTTCCTTGTTATATTAGACCTTCTTGACCTTTTCTCTGACTCCTCGAATTTTTTGTTGTATTGATAAGAGACATGTATAATGCTACCGCCACGACAATTAGATTACCAGCGGAAGAAACAAGTGAATTCTCAATTACAGTAGGATTACAACAAGGATCGACTTTAATCTTTATCTATTTGTCTTAGTTATAGATGAACTAACTAAACATATTCAAAATGATGTCCCCTGGTGTATATTATTCACTGATGATATTGTCTTAGTAGATGAGACTAGGAGTGCAGTTAATGCTAAGTTAGAAATGTGAAGAAAAATTTTGAAGTAAAAAAGATTTCATGTAAGTAGTAACAAAACTAAATATATAGAATACAATTCTAGTAGTAATATGTGTATTAATAGTGAAAGAAGTAAATATTCAAAACCAAGAAATACCTAAGAGTGAATATTTTTATTATCTAAATTTAATTATTAACAAAGATAGAGGGATTGCAAATAATGTAATCCATAGAATCAAAGTTGGTTCGCTCAAGTAAAGAGGTGCTTTTAGCGTTCTATGTGATCAAGGAATAACTACAAGATTAAAAGAAAAATTTTATATGCCAGCTTTTTGACCAACGATTTTATATGGAACAAAATATTGAGTTACTAAAAAAGATCACATAAATAAGATGAGTGTTGCCGAAAAAATAATGTTGAGGTGGATGTGTAATAAGACTAAAAAAGATAAAATTAGAAATAAAGCGATTGGTGGAATGGTAGAGGTTACACCAATTGAGGACAAATTGAGAGAAAATAAATTAAAGTATGGAGGCTTCACCCTATTCCTCGTATTAATAATGAAGGAGATATCAATCCATGGTTGAGAAACAAGTCTGGCCTCTTCTAAGGTCAAGTCTCTTTATTAGGCTTTGATAGGTCATAGTAGGCTTTGTTTCCTTAGAGAGGAGGGTGGGGCATTAAGGCCTCTTCTAAGGTCCTTTGTGTGGTTTGTAGTTCATGAAAAAAATCTCATCATTGACAATTTGATAAGGAAGAAATAAGTTCATGTTAACTAGTGTTGCATGTATAAAAGATAGGAAGTCCACTACCCATCTTCTTATTCATTGTGATTTAGTGGGGATATAATCCTTACATCTTATCATGTTTGGTATCTAGTGAGTTTTTTCCCAAGAAAAGTAGTAGAGCTTCTTCATTCATAGTGAGGTGATTGGAAGAGGCATGAAGAAGACTTGGTGTTTAGTGCCCTTGGCTTCAAAGTGGATTGTGTATGATGAATGCAACAGAAAAACTTTCAAGAAGAAGTAAGAGCATATTTTTAGATTGAAGATTATATCATCCAATTTTTTAAATTAGTTAGTTCGCAGGCATGGTTAACCCATTATTGATTCAATCTTTTGGATTTTGTAGATGCCTTTGAAATAGGTATTGATATATAGTGATTGTATACAGTCCATTTTGACCGGCTATAATGCATAGTCCTACCAGTTAGTTGTGCTCAGTGATGAATTACGGTTCAAAGAATAAGTACAATCTCTGACGAGAACAAATCGACACATGAGTCACTCAAAAGTCTGGTTTGCTTTAGCATCATTCCTTCTTTCCAAACAAGTTCGTGAGTCACATTTCGGTACTCATTTCCTCACATCCTGACCTTCGTTTTGAACCAATCAAACCTTCGAGTGAGTTGTTTGCACTTGGAAGTCCTTGTTTCTAAGCCCAAGGGAGCCCATTTTGCCCTCTGGGACACCTGAAAACACCCTAGAAAAATCACAAATTTTTCTACCTCAGGAACCTCTACGGCCGAACAGGCACCTGAGGCCTATTCCGATGGGACCGGACTAACCGTATGGCTTGTGTCTGCCCGTCATTATCCTCTCCCCGTTTTTTCCCCAAGTTGGGGCACCTATTAGCTTGTCTCACATCGGTCCTGGGCCTTTAAATCCTATTTTCTGGAGCCTATAAATAGGCCCCTCCTCAAAGACTTCCAAACCGTTCAGATTTCATGTCGAGAAACCACCAAGTTTCGTTAGTTTTCCTAATTCCCACATCAGTAATCAAGACTATCAAAGAAGAGGGCAAGGAATTCGAATCTAAACCCTTGCTTTCTAGGTTCCCAAGAGTTACTTTTGAGTCTTCATTTGGGAGCTCAAGTGTCGTGATGTTTGAAGGAAGGCACCGTCTGAGTTCGAGTTCAAATTCGTGGTCATGAGAGCATGTTGTTCGGCTAATCGACGGTGTACAAGTCAAGGTAAGTATACTTTTCTTTCTTTTTAGTCATCTTTATTTATTTGAAGTATTTTAAGCATGTTCTAGATTAATACCAAACCAAACCAAATCAAACTAAGGCTTTATTCCAATCAATTGGGGTAGACCTAAATTGACATGAAATATTGTATTACGAAAAGATATGAACTTACATGTTCTTAGATTAATAATAAGATCTTTTATAAATTTTGTCGATTTTTGCTCATAATCCGATAAATAAGAAAGTTTTAGATCTTGTAGCCTCAAAACTCGTTTTTTCCTTAAAACTTTAATTTCTTTTGTTTTAGATGAAACTTACATGTTAGTTTAGAAAAACTATCCTTATCAAACAACTTGAATTTACACACGAGCACTTGTTTGGTTAAACTCTAGGCTAGAAACTTGATTTGTTTTTTGTTTTCTAGTAGGAATGTAGACAAGGAAAGAAATATAGAGATTGTAGTCGGTCATCCCAAATAGCGCTAGGGATGAATGATTATAAATTTCAAGAGTTGTGTTCATAAGTTAGTGTGTTGTTTTTCTTTTTATATGCTTGGGACGACAATATGGCCATGATCCCTCTTTTTTTTTTTCTAAAAACATGAGCCTACTTAGTCATTTTGTGTGTCATCCATGCATCAGTTAGGTATGCACACTTAATTTTGTGAACCAATAGTAATGAGTAGAGGACAACAATGAGGTTAAGCTAAGTAGGTGCCTAACACCTTTTCACTCGGTACCTTAACCCTCGAGCCCGTTCTGTGGTGATGAAAGGACTAAGTCAAGTCCAGAGAGTCAATGCATAAATTCATGAACCTTAAAATGGTGACTCCAACTTTGTTTTGGATTTTCATTTGTGACTTAACACGGCCATATCTTGGAATTGACATAGGTCGTTTGTTTTGATTGTCTATTTGCAATGTATGGTTTAGGGAACCCGCACCAAGGCCGGGGTACCTACAGTGATAAAACTTTTTGTACACGGATTGAACCCTCTTGGTGCATTTTCATTTCTTGAGGCCTTTGAATAGGTGTTTGACAAATAGGTAATATAGATTTCTGTACACAGGTTGCACCCCCTTGCTGCATCTTTTTTTTTTCTTAGTACATTATATTTACTTATCAAAAGAAAAAAAGTATTTGTTTATTAATGGAGTTGTGAAGTTTAAACAGTAGGAGGCCTATGTAGATTTGCAATTGAAAGGGAGAGAAACAGATGGACTAAATTTAGTGATAGTCCTATGTTTAGGATTGTCAGGTTTTTTATCTATTTGGAGTGAGATGAGCATATTCTAAATGCTAATAATCTTTTTGTTGTGGATGGGGAAAAAATTAATGAAGTTCGTTATTTGGGGCAGATATATCTGGTTCATCGAGTAATTGACACGATAAGTAACTATAGAATATGCAGAATACCACAGGGGCATGAAAGAAAAATAAAGGGATAAGGGGGCTTTATGGTTGGAGAAAGGGAAGGAGCGTGGTTGGTGTGCTGTATATAAGATTTTTGAGCAGGAGCAAATCCTTTCCACTTTGAGAATATGTGGATCAAGGAGGAAAGCATTGTTGGCTTGGTGAAAAGGTGGTCAGGAGGTATATGCCAAATCCGTGAATTTAACTTGGGGACACCAACTTTTTTCCCAACCTTGGGCTCATTACTCGTGATCTACAATTAGTTTTTACTTTTTATCCAATACAGGTCACAGCTAGCACTCCAAACCATAGACCTGGGCCAGCATGATTAATTTCTCAGTTTGGCGTAAACGAAACGAAACACAAAGAATACCTATTTCTGTATTTTTTGGGTTGCAACAGATTTCCATCTTTATCTAATTTCATATTTCCACCAGATAAAGAGTATTTTACATTTTTTTGCTATTATGCTCTTAATATAAGTACATGTTAAACTCTAGGGTCTCATTTCGAAAGTCTAAACCTAATTCCTCTATCTTTCTCTTCTAAACTCTCTTTTTCCTTCTCCACCACTTACATAACCATAATCTCCACATTTTACTAAGTCAAAAACACCAGCCCAGCTAAACCATAGGAATCAAGAATCATAAGCCATCTTCAAGATGCATTCAAGAGCCTCAAAGGCTATTAAGTGCAATATATTCCTTTTGAAATCAAAAATTGCGAGATGGAAGAACTGTTATGAAAGTGATCCACACATTGATAGGTGTACAACATAGTTACAGGATCTGTCTGGTCATATCAAGGAGACTACTCCACCTAAAAACCCATGGGAATGAGTTGTTACTATTCGTCAAAATGAAAGAACAATTCTTAGATTTTATTTGTGCAGACAAGATATTAGAAATAATGGTGAGTAATAGAAATGTGATACATTTTGCTTCCGGAATTTTATTATGTAGACAAGATATTAGAAATAATGGTGGGTAGTAGAAACCTGATACATTTCGCTTAGCTACTTCCTCAGTACAACGTTGGCGTTCTTCCACACTAGAGCCTCCAACAATGGCTCCAAAAATAGCTCCACCTGTCTATACTTAGTGATTATTACATGGACAATGTCAACAAATCAAAATATTTAACAAATTTTATTTAATCAGAACATGGTGCATAAATTATGCAACTTATCGCATGTTAAGCCACATTTTTTTGACAAGTATTATGGAATACTTAAGTCACATTGTTGTATTATGTTTCGTAGATACTTTTTTGACGTGTAAAACACATCTAAAAAATATCTAATAGAAGACAAATAAAACTTAGATAAAGTAATCTTCACTTGCATGACAAATAGGTGTCAAATATTCATATCTCTAGAAGTTATCTGCAATATGAGATTCAATTCCAGTGTTTTGCTTAAAGAAGTGCAGATAAAACTTATTTCATACGACTTATAGAATTAGTTTTTTAAAACATTTACAAGGGTAAAATGATCAAGAGGACAAAGAAGATACAAACAGGTTGTAATGCAAAACGCCACATAATACTTTCTGTTCCTGTTTTCATGGAAAATGGTGCAGGTTCATATTTAGATTATAAGGAATTGTAACCACCATTTGATTCATAGTGCTTGAATTTATGGACTAGGTTCCATGGTTTTTCACCCCTTTAGCTTTGGGGTTTCCACGTTTAGAAGTGCTTTTGTCTCTCTCCCTCTTTTATGGTTGGTTTAAATTGTTTTAGTTATTCCATAGTAGCAAATGGCACCCCTGTGATAAGGAATTTTTTCAATTAGTACATGCAGGGGTTACTCAATCGTGTTTTGGAAGTGTTTTTCAACAGCGTGATTGTTGATTTGATAAAATGGAAATGCGTAAGAAAGGCAGTTCTACCGCTAAAATCCTTCTACTTGATGGCAATAATTGTCAATATTGGAAAGCAACGACGACAGCATTTTTAAAATTTGTAGATGAAAGTACTCTTAAGTATTTTTAAGTAAGGTTTTCAACAATTAAGGGGTACACCGAACATGGTTGCATCACAAAAGGAGTGTCTATCCCTAAACCTATCAATGATTGGATTTAAACTGATTTTGAGGACTCAGGTGGAAGAGCAGAGCATTAAATCCCATCTCTAGAATCTCAACTTGTGACACCGTTAAAGATACTTAAGTTCTATGTATTAGTTGTGATGGAACTGAAAAAGTAAAGAAAGCAAAACTTCAAAGGCTCACAGCAAGTTTTGAAACCTTGATTATGCAAGAGAATGTAATTTGATTAATTGTGCCAAAAATTGAATGACATTGTCAATGATTTCTTAACCTTAGTGAGAAAATTCAGGAAAACAAAGTAGTGAAGGTCTCCTGAGAATGTTGCCAAAAAAATTTCAACAAAAAGTAACAATGATGGAAGATGTTGAAAATTTTTATAAGCTTAGTATTAAAGAATTGGTTGGAAATCATCAAAACTGCAAGTCCAATTTGTGTGGACCTCAATCTCAACCTCAAAAAATAAAGGGTGTTGTTTTTTCAAGCACTAAGGTTAAGGCAAACGTCTCGGATGGTGACGATAATTTGGATCCAAAAACTACGGCCATTTTCATAAAGAAACCAAGAAAATTTCCAAAACTAAAACCCAAGTGCCAAGGAATCACTAAACGAGAACGGCAATAACAAGTTATTGGCACCCTAAAAGGGAATGATAAGAAAGTTAAAAAAGCAAAATTCATAGCTTATTCAATGCTACGAGTGCAATGAAAGTGGCAACATAGCACAAGAACACCCTAACAACCAAAAGAAGAAAAAGGTATACGCTATCACTGCTTGAGGAAACACGTATGTTGGGTTATACACAAGAAAATTCACACCTTGAGACTAATCACCAACTGAGTATGGGTGTTGCTGATTCAGTAAAAAAGGAGAGGTGCTGAAGACTTGTAGGGAGATTAGTTCATATATGATCCTCGTACTACACATTCAGATGTTATTCATCATAAATTGAGGTAACTCAAGTTAACTCCGGGGAAAGGAATCCTATTCTCAAATCATCGACACTTTAGGTTGGAAGTGTTTACTAATGCACCCTGGGCCGGCTTAGCTGAATATAGGTCAATCTCTAGTTATTATCCGTTTATAGGAGGAAATCTAGGAATGTCAAAAAGAAGACAGTGGTGGCAAAATCTAGTATAAAGGCAAAGTGTACGGCTATAACTCATTGGATTTGTGAGCTTATACGACTCCAGGTTTTGCTAAGAGATTTTGGAATATATGATGATTGGTCTACGAAGTTGTGTTATATAACAATGCTCATAATCTAGTTCAGTATAACAGAATCAAGCATGTTAAAGTCAATAGATATTTTCATCGAGGAAATCTTGAACAATGTTTTGATTTGCATGCCTTATGTGAAGCCGGAGAATTAGTTGGCTCGTGTATTCACCAAAGGGCTTATTAGTAGGACTTTTCACCCCATAGTTTTCAAGTTGAGCATGAGAGATGACTATGCACCAACTTAAGGGTAACTATTATGTTATGCACTATGATTAGTAGAGGTAGAAAGATAAACATAAGAGGATGAGGAAGACATCCTCATTTTTATCTCTCTCCTCACTTCGCCATAGTCTTTCTTCTCTTTCTTCTTCGGTAAATATAAATTATCCTTTAATTACACCCATTACTCTTCAGACCTATGTTATATGGACTTTGGCACGGGTGTGTGGAACAAGTGCGTGTGTAAGCAATAGTTCATCAAACTCCCACGTCTAAAAATATAAGAAGGCATACGAAATATTCATATTTCGAAAAGTAAGTGATTGAGTTTAGCAGTTCATCATATAAAATTATTGACCCTAAAAATATAGTAATATGGAGAAGAAAAGTTTGCTTCAATCATCGACAGAACAGAAAACACCCCTTGTTTCATAGAGAGGAGGACAAGTTATACACAGTTCATTTGATGGTTAGAGGCAAATTTAAAGCTAAGCATTCAAAGCTAAGCAATGTAGTTTTAAATATTACCCTGGGAAAAAATAATATTTTCCTTTTAATTACCAAGGTAAAAATGGTGTTAGCCCAGTGAAATAAAGCATTTCATGTGTAATAATAATTATACGGTAAATTCAAAGTTCGTAGACATCTTTGCAGGGAATGTCCAACTACACATGTTGGACACACATCACAAGCCCATACCCAAGAATCATGTGTCCGAAACAGGTACTTACATACTTCAGAAGAGACTCAGGTACTACTTACATACTTTAGAAGAGACTACGTAACATAGCTCCAAACTAGCTCCAAACCCTCAGCATTTTCTCAGTTTTTCACCTCTGAACTCCATGAATGTATTTTGGTCGAATATGGATATTAAAACGGTAGTAAATTAAATATAAACATGTGGAGCGGTTACCGAGCTTAACGCAATGCAGTCATCAAGCCATCTGATTGTTCGGTCCACCGAGGTTTTGTTCCTCTTCCCAGAAACCCAAGTAGGCACTTCATCAGCTAAAGTGGCCCATAAATTTGGCTTCATAGAATTAATCATTTTCATATATTCTAAAGGTTTTATCTGCAGGCATTAGAAAATTTGGAATAACCAAGCAAATTATTCCTAACTGGAAAGGAACAAGTAAGAAGAAGTTAAATTATCCGGAAATTCAGTAGAATTACCAAGAGGCGACCACAAGGAGTTTCAAAAGATGCTCCGGTCTTGTTGGTGCCATCACATTCTGGAAGACAAACAACAGAATCCCTTGGAACAGCCGCAAACGCATATTTTTGCAAACCGAGCATCTGGTGCAGCCCTCCAATATTTGATATTATTTTTGGTGAAAGGCCCTCTAAGCTGCAGAAGCAAACAATGACACTGGCAAAATTTCCAAGTATCTAGGACGATGACTAACTTGTAGTTTTTATATGGGGAACAAAAATGATGAGAGTATCAATCCTCATGAGATGAGTCTCCAAAGCACAGACTGCTTGCCACATTAAGTAAACATATTTTTGTTGTGGATCACATCGACATGATCTTGGACTTGTAATCATGTCGTTGGATGAGCATGATATACATATAAGATTTGATCCCTTCTTCTTGGTTATCTTGAATCACTATCCTTGTATCTTGATAATCGATTCATGAAACTTGTTAGGAGAAATTATTCATTTGCCTGTTTATGCAAATCAATCAAGCTTAAATACTGATACAACCTATTTTTTGTGAAAATGAAACCCATGAGATTGAGAACAACTCTAAGGAATAGACTATATTCACTGGGCTTGTTACCTGACGTGTTGCTTCGCCATTTCAGTGTGTAAGGTTCAAGAAGGTGATATTGGAACATTTTTGCACATGTTAGAGATTTCACTTTGAACGTGAATGAAGACCTCTCTTTTTTAAATAATTTGATGTATTATAAGATGGCCTTTGTATATTTGGCCAAGACTCGTAATTTTTATCCATTTCTTTTGCATATGGGGGGATTTATGAGGTACTTACTTTGATCAATAATTACAACCCATTACCATTTATCAACTATCAGTCTCCAACCATAAATAAAATAAATCATTGATAAGCAACAAGTAAACAAGATAACTTTCCCTTTTAGACAAGAAGATTTTTAAATAAAATAAATCATTGATAAGCAACAAGTAAACAAGATAACTTTCCCTTTTAGACAAGAAGATTTTTGGTAGCCCTTCTATACAAGTTGTGACTTTTTGTACCTAAGGTTAACATCATACTTTCAAGTACAGCTGTTTGCACCACAAACTATTCCGTGTCAAGAACTAGCTGACAACATGTGAAGTGGCAAAACGGTTCAGATAGTTCACAATTCAAGTCGGCTAGCAGTTATAATATGATAGTTATTTGACAAGTGGCAGCAGATAAAAGGCATCGGAAGTTATGACTAGAATGGTTGTTATGTCCTGTTGATAAACTAAACCAAAGACCTTTACAAAATGATTCAGAGTTATTTCAAATAAAAGCGGACAATCAGTAGCAAAGAGCAACGATTACATGACAGATGTCAGCCAACAAGGCAACAGCAGTTATAACCAGTTGCTTGGAATATGGAAGACGTGTGGGTACAGTTACAAGCAATTATCAAAACTGCAAATTTAAATCTTTGGAGGGAGATCAGAGCCTATAAATAGACCACCGTGAGAATAATAGCATGCATGATCAACCAGCAATCGTGCAATTAGTGTTAGCATAATCATAGGAGTAGACTAGCGTACTTAGTTTTAGCCATTTGTAACTTTTACTGATTGGTTCCCAATCGATTTATATATATATATATATATATATATATATATTGTACCGTTGAATTCCTTAAATGTTTGTATGCTTGTTTCCATCCAAAGAAATCTTGAAATATGACATCGAACCCCAACCACAATCATTTAAACATATAGCACTCATTTCTTGTCGATCTCGACTTGGAAGAAAATTTTCTTGGTAACAATTTTGGCACACCCAGTGGAACACTTACTAGCTTGAAAGAAGATGCTACAAACAAGGAAGCACGACGATTCGCACATGAATGAATTGTTGTAAACCAAAGACATGGTGCCAGAAGATGCTTAAAGCCAACGTGGTAGCTCAAAACTCAATGACAAGGGATCAGGACGTTGGTCAATCTAATGGCCAAAAAGGGTTTTGTTGTTCTAGATTTAATGCAACAACTCATGCAAGTGTTCTCGGACCCAAATAGCCAGGAATTAGTTAATTCTATGCGAAAGGCCATGAACTGCCCAGATATGCAATGACAAGATCAGATTATGTCTGAACAGCAAGTAAATCCACTATTTGCTGTGGTGAACATTGCCTATGCCAGAAATGCCAAATATAGGTCCATGTCATGCACTAAGGCCCATACCAGGTATGTGCTAGGTATGGCACCATGTTATGCACCACCTCTACCGGTCGATCCCTTTCGAGTATTTACTCCGAAACATTGGGATCAAGGATTGCCCAATAGAAACGAACCATTCAATGTACACAACCATGCTGGCCAACAATTAGTGGCACATAGAGAACCAATCATGGAGGTTGTTCAAGACTTATACGAACCTGGCCTTAGAAAAGCAGAAAGGCCTATGTTTAGGAAGCCCTATCCTGACTAGGTAGACTATGGGTTTCCCAAGGAATTATAGAGTTTTCATTGTTCTTTAGAGAGGAAAACCAGTTGACCATAGAACATATAAGGAGATTTTTTTTTGCAATGTGGTGAAGTTGGGAATCATGACGTCCTTAAAATGAGACTTTTCCCATATTCATGAATAAGGATAGCATTCACTTGGTTCATCAACTTGCCTGTTAATTCTGTCCAAACTTGGCAAGAAATGGAGGAACAATTTTATATTCAATTCTATAAAACTGGACCAGAAGTTACAATGGCCAATTTAGCAAAACTAAAACAACAATCCACAGAAATTGCCGAACAATTGATCAGTGGATTTAAACAGCCATGTGTTTTTATTAGAGCCTAAACTTGTTAAACTTGCCCAAAATGAGATTGATTTCAAACTAAGGAAAAAGCTCAAAGCAATGAAATTTAGAGATCTATTTGATTTATATTCCAGGGCTACCAGATATGAAGTCTTGTTAAGAAAAGAACAACAAAGAAAAGCTTCTTCTTTAAGAACTTATCATCAAGAGGTTGATGTAGATGTTGAGATTGGTTCAGCACACGTAATTGGTAAAATACCAATTGTCTGTGACACATTACAGAAAATAAATAAAAAACCTCTCAACATGCCATCTAATCAACCCAATAAGAAAAATCCTACATCAACCTATAGATAGTATTCTTTCCTAGATAAAACAAAAAATTTTAATTTTATCTACTGGAATATAGAATTCCAACAAAAATAGAAAGAATGGGGAAAGAGTATTATAAATAGCATAACTCTTTTCGACATTAAACAAATAATTGTATAACTTTCTATAATTGTGTGTAGGATTTGATTCAGAAGGGAATGTTGCAGTATGTGAAAGGAAAAGATGTCATTGGAATCGACAGTGATCCTTTCCTAAATATGATGGGCATCAACATGATTTTAGCAAATTTGCAGAGGGCTGAAAATTTGCAAAGGGCTGACAATTTGCCTAGTATTGTCGTGAAAGAAAAGCCTAACAAAGACAAATAGAAAATGGTAGAGAGGGATGAGCATAGGACAAAATCGATAAAAAAGTAATACAATGAAGGAACTCAACACTAATGGAAGGAACTCGTCACTAAGATGCAAGGCAGTGATGCCATGCCAGCTCAACAACCACAAGCATTTAGAAAATAGAACCCTATTTGATGTCGTCCTGTGAATTCACTATTTGCTTCTTTTTACGATTAGATCACAATTTTGGATAAATAAGTAGTTTACATCAAAAGAGTAGTTTAGAGATTTGTAGAGGCCCAGACTCACTTTAATTTTATTGTTTCTTATGTGATTATATATGTCAATTAAACATGTTTACTACATATCTAAATTATTTCACTGCAAGTAAATGGGTCGTGGGGTAGGTGTATTTTGGAACATGAATTAAGAAACCCACACGTGTAATTAGAGACTCGGGTATCCATTTGGGAATCTTTAGTAAGCTTGTATTGTGATTTTAGGGCAAGAATGTAATTTATATTAACTTGATAAGAGGTAGGAGTAATTTAGATTGGAGTCAATGTGCAATATTTTGAAAATTGAATCTTTAATAAGAAGCAGCTTTCTCAGGAAGGCTAATCAAACCCTTTTTAGCCGGTCTCTCGCTCTCCCTTCCTCCTCTCTCTTTCTCTATACACTCGAAAAAGACAAAGTTGATATAATCAATCAATGGTACCTTTCACATTGATTACAATTATATTTCGGGCATTTCAAAAATCAATGCTCTTTCTCTCTTTCATAGCTTTGCTTGATTGAGGTAGCATTCTTGATTTCTTATGAGTTATATGTGTTTCAATGTTATCAGGGTGTTATTTTCTTAAGTAAGATTAGTTTGATAATGAGTTTTAGGCTTTTAGCCCTAATTTTTAAATGTAAAATTTCATGTTAGAAAATTGTGTTGTGTGAATTTGAATTTAGTCATTGTATATCACTCACTAATAAGTATGAAAATTTGGATTTGGCTTAAATATGAAGATGCTATTGAGCTTGACATATACATATGATGTGCTAAAATTGGTAATTTATGAAGATCATTTGAAAAACTAGGGGGTTTTGATCTTTGGACTAATGTAAGCTCTGCTCTGGAGAGTAGAAGCTCTTTAGATTAAAGACAACAATAAGGGGGAGCATCAATTTGATTAGATGCTTACTTATGCCATTAAGAAAATTGAAATTTATTTGGCTTATGCTTAGTAAATTGGAAAAATATGATGATATAACTAGTTTTGAAAAAAATTGGGAAAGTTAACATTATGTTATGCTCAGTTAATTTCTTACATAAAGATTTAATTCATAAAAGTAACCAAAATTGAAAGTTGGTTGAATTTGAGATGGCTTGTGTTACTATACCCTTGTGAATAATTTGGAATAGAATAGCTCCTTGATAAAAAATTGAAAACTTGTGCAAGAATTGGTGCCCGACCCATCACGTTAGTACCCGAGAAATTGGACGGTGTGTAAGCAACTACACAACATAAATGCCGATTAGTACCTTTGTGGTGCCCATTTGGTACATAACTTAGCTTGTGCTCACGTGTTTGGTAATGGAAAACCTTTGTTTGGGTGGCAATATTAGACAACCACAGTTGTGATTTTGACAAGAAAAACGATATTGGTAAATCTACTTTAATATTGAGATATCACATTAGTTTCAGAAGGGTGTGTTTTGATGGATTTAAATATGCAAGGACTTATGCAAGATGGCATTGAGAGCATACTTATGCATATTAACATAGTTAGTCTTGTTGCTATGAGTCTCGACTCACATTGAAGCATTTCACGTACCGAGATGGATCCCATGGCATATTAATATTTGGAAAGTGGGTGTTCGTTCCAATGAAGGTTGCTTTGTTCTTCAGCTATGAGGGTTGATTGGCCAAAAGTATGCTAATTTAAACACAATATATAGAAAGACAATGAGGAGAGATGAGTTAGAATACTTACAAGTGAAGGGGGCTGAAGTGGAGGAGGTGGGAATGAGGAGAAGGGAGGGAAGAAAGGAGATCCGGGGGGATGAAAAATGGAAGGCCTTTGCGAGTGGAGAGGAAGAGAGCTGGAGTCTCTATTGGAATTTCAAAGGAGCTCCCCTCAACAAACTCTACAACACCTGCCCTTGCTCTTCCTTTACTCCATGTTTTCACACCGAACTTCATCCTCCTCTGCTCCTCTCTCCGCCGTCCCGCCTCCTTCCCTCTATCTAACAGTCCGTTTCGAAACAAGTAGTGAAAAGAAAAGAAAACAGATTACCTAAATGGTCGTTCTCCCTTTACCGAAAACACTTGTAATATCCCCCAACCCCACCCAAAAAAAAAATAGTGGAAGTGGAAGAAGTGGAAGAGGAAGTGGAAGTAATAGTTTTTAGAAAGCAAAATGACTTAGAAACAAAAAAATTATAAAAATAAAAATAAAGACAATGAATAATTTTTAGAAACCCTTCTTGTCTTTTTCTTTTTTATCAAAAACCCTTTTTGTCTTGAAAAATAGCCTTTATAAGGCATGGTTTCAAATAGCAATAGCGGTCGCCGTAACGATAACGGTAGCGATGACGCGATTTTGGAGCGTAACAGCCGTAGTGTAACGGTAGTGGTTACCAGAGCCGTGATTTTTTTTTTTTACACATATCAACGAAAATGAACTGATATGCATGTTTTTTTTTCTAAAACTATATTTATTAGAGTTTAAAATATTTTTTAATGTATTTTGTTTACTTTCGAGACAATATTTAATATTTTTCCTAAATTTTATACTATTAAGTCTAGTTTTACTGAACAATTTTAATTATTTTTTTTAAATAATTCGTGAATTTATGTCGCTGTGTGTTATAAATTCATAATATTCAACTTAAATGTCATTTAATTTCTTTAAAAGTTATGAAGATAAAGTATTAAAGATACTTTATATATAATCTAAATAATTATAATTATTATAATAACATGTCATATATTGAGAAATAATTATAAAACAAATACAAATATATTAGTAGAAATTATATTTAAAAAAATATTACATACTTATTACGCATTAGCAATTACCATCACTTTTATTTGCCACCAAAACAAGTAACGTAGAGCCTGTAGAGGTGGGGCATCTTTAGATTTCGATTGACCTTAATTGTTGCTACTACTTGCTTCATCATTCCAGCCAGTAAGGAATACATAAGTGAATAAAGACATATCAGTATCCCGTCTACGTTGATCTATTTGATGTGCTGGTGGAGAATATGAAAAAACTAGGTGGGAGAGCATAATCGACTGGCATCGTGTATTGCCTATGACGATACCCATAAGAATCAAAGCTATATGATGGAGAATATGGCTGAGGTGACCCTGGATAGGAGTAGCTATGGCTATCACTGCTGTAACTATATAAATGATCATGAAGACCAAATTTTCCAAAATTATGCACCATATCCACTAGAGGTCTCTGAGGTAAATTTGGAGCAGGTTCTCCAATGTGATAATCTCCTCTAAAATCAGAAAGTCCAAATTTTTTCCCAAATGACTCATCTTGGACTTTAGGTCCTCGACTAGTCCCTACGCCATCACCATCTCCATCACTAGTGTCGTGTCCATCATGACCATGTCCATCACCATCACCAGATGGATGAGTCAAACCACCATCATCATTACTTCTGAAAGGGGTAGGACTTGAACTCGAGCTCTGAGAAGTACGTCTAGGTTGATTTTGTGTTTCTTCTCTATGTTCATCACCATCACCACCATTACCATCATCATCTAAGTCTAGCCAATCATAATTATCTTGACCATCTAGCACAAGAGCTTTCATTTCTTCTAACCATAGATCCAGTGGGTCATCTGTTGGAGACAAAACTATCAAGATCTTTGTTTTTACAAACGATTATCTGAAAAAACTAACTGGATGGGTAAACGCCAAAACGGGCTCTAGATAAAAATTTTTGATGACAAATGATCAAAATAAAACTCGTGCATCCGAAATTAATTTAGAAGAATACCTTTTAAGCTCTTGTCAGATATTCTACTGTATTCTCTTATGCGATTCCCAGATATAATGTGGGTTATAATCCTCTGAGAACTCATACCCGATAGAACCAAGACAGTTTTAGTCTTAGAAGACAAGTTATAAAATTGGTTCAGCCTACCCGCATATATATATATATATATATAGGGCTATAGTAGGAACCTAGGAAGTAATTTTGAGTAAGAATTCAAGTGGAACACAGACACGTATCAGCGGTTTCTGCAATTAAGCAAACCTCATGGCGATATCTGCAATTATGAAAAACCAGCAGTGGTTCCTGCAATTTTTATAAAACACTGAATTACAGTTCACACCACTAAAGAACTATAATTGCAGTCTGACCCATAATCTCAAGACCATATAGCATTGAGCTCCTGTTATTAAATACTTACCATTTTCTCCCCACGTTAAGATTTTCGATACCCGCCAATTAAATTTAATTACTGACAACTTAATTTAATCGGTATCTTGATATTCTTTAAACCATTCCACTTAACTTATTTGACTGCCGAATAGTCAAATTCACCTGCAGGGTTTGGTCCGGTCAAAACTTATAAACTTTATTAGGGGGTATCGTCAATTCCGATCTTTTGGGATGTGAATTCCATCAATAATTAAAATTTTTCATATAAATAATACCGCTATCCAACTCACCGAGAATATAGACCCATATAATGTCACGCCCCAAACTTCAGGTCATGCAAAAAGCCTACAAACAACCACCAAAACCTCCCAAACGCAAACAGATGAAAACCATACAGCCAAGATGAGGCTAAAACCTTTATAAAACGCACTACTAATGGTTTATTTAATACAAAAGAGCAGCCTAAAGGCTAAGGTCACAGTCCCCAAGAGCCAAACTTCAAAAAAGCAAACAACAAAAATTTTGAAATATGTCCAGACCGCTCGATCGGTCGAAAGACCACTCGAGCGGTCCTCCCAAGGACACTGGATTTTGAATAAAACAGAGAAAAATAGAATGTTTGTAGAGACTGCCCGATAGACCGCTCGAGCTGCCCGTCGAGCGGTCAGGCTTCGGACCAGCTTTTCAAAAATACAACTTTTTCCTTCCCAACACTTAAACATTTTTTCACATTTTGAAAGCTCACAAGGTAACCATGCCAAAGAAAACCCACCCAAATGAGGCTTCGAATCCTCCCCTGAGGCACAACATTTATATAAGGGATAAAACCAAATGAAAACGGAAAATAACAACCAACCTAAGGTCTCTCTCGAAAGCAATAAATTATGCATACATCCATAAGAATTACATATGCTTTACAACTTGTTACATCTAAACATGAAATATTTACAAAATGTATAAACTACATAACAAAGACAAAACATCAGTCTTGTCATCAACCACCTCCGAGTACCTCAAGGTCAACCTACAGGACCACGTTCACCTGAAAAAAAATTTGCAACAAAATTCCACAACGTGAGCCGAAGCCCAATAGAAACAGATTATATAAAGTCGTAAAGCAGGATATGCAATCACATAGCATAAAGACTCAACTAC
>JAUMHN010270430.1:0-19213 GCA_032360265.1 Heliamphora ciliata
GACATTATAACTGTACTGGCTGACGAACGCCGTAGCTATGTCCTCCTAAGTTTTGGTCTTTGCTACATCAAGGGAAATGAACCATTTGGGCTGCCCCAGAAAGAGATCGGTGGAAGAGCTGGGCTTTCAGCTGGTCATCAATATCTATTGGCGACAGGGTACCGACATACAATCGAAGATGAATTCTGGGATCTCCGGTTCCATCAAATTTTTTCATGTCAGGCATTTTAAACTTTTCTAGTAGCTTAGCGTCATGGAATAAACATAACCCTCCCACATCTAGCATATATTCTTCGATTCCTTTTGTATTTCTAAGGACCTTCTCCATCCAGTCAATTTTCTCGACTAATGAAGACTCTTTGGACTGAGCGGTATTTTCTTCCTCAACTATCACCAATCGAGGATTCCGCGGTGGTGGTGGAACGACTTGTGGTCCATCGGAGACTTGATTGTCATCCCAAAAGTCCTCAGTATTCTTATTCGCGTCATCTGGTTGCCCATTCATGACGGGGATACAGGCTTGGATCACCCGGATCTGTGCTTGGCACTGCACTTGGGTCTGGGTCTGCTGTTCTACAGTCCATTGTATCTCGGTAATAACCCTCATCAGGGCTGTCAGATTGACTTCATTCTCTGCCATATCTATTGATTCGAAAACTCTACGAAGTCTGCCCGATTCTGATCTTACCCAAACTTGTGTCGACTGTACTCTCCCTGGATCAATGGTAACCTACAAAAACACCTGAATCGTACAAGCAGAACAACCAGCCTCAGACATTTTTTGAAAGAATTCAGATGACAGACAACAAATATCCCAGATATCCAAAACAGCTAAAACTGAAACAATGCCCCTGTCGGGCCCATACCATCATAACAACTGAACATCTAAAGACCCCGAATGAGGACCAAAGGGGATAGATCAACTAAGCTCTAGAGAAAAGGTTTTATCTTAAGCGGACGGCGTTCCGATAAAAGGACTATTCTATCCCTCGAGAGACTGATTCGACCTATGATTCAAAGGAAAAACTAGTGGCACAACGGTAGAAGAATGAAACTTTTCTCACATAGGTCGAAAGAAAAGAATTTAAAGAAAGCAAATCTAGACAAAATGGGGTATAGAATTAGCAAGCCGAGAGGAACCCGAAAGGGGGAGAAACTATCCTAGAGATGTTAGAACGAAACACGGGCATGACCTCAAGAAGAAAACTATGGTGTGAAAATCGATCGTGGTGAAGATCGAAACCCGGATGAGAACCCGAAGGCGAAAAACTAATCTAATTAAAGGATAACAGAGAATCCGGGCTGAACCCGGGGAAAAGCTAATCTAATCCGAATAAACAATCGTAACAATATACAATCAAAACATACAATAAAGAAAAACACTTAATTCTACTAGGGTTAGCAGCACCTAATTGGGGGGATCTAAGTTTACTATATGCAAAAGGCCAATTTTGGTTAATTTGAACAGGGTACCTTCTGAATAGAGCTGGGTATATACCTCCCATGCCTGGAGTAGTGCAGGACATGGTCAAACAGTACGCCCGAACTCTTTTACTGCACTTATGATAGCGTACAGTCAGCAAGAGTTGTCGGTCTTCCCAACAATTCCCGAAACGGATTAACGTTCAGGGTATCGGGTCAACCAGGCAGGGGATTGAAGAACAATGCATATGCATGCGATAGTGCAAATGAAAAATACATAGTAAGAACCAATGATGCTTTTGAGTCTAACCCTCTTATTTGATTTTAAAAACCAATCGCCAGCAGAGTCGCCAGAAAATACTGTGGTGTTGGGATTTATGGGTCAAAAAAAAAAAAAGAAAAGTCAAAGATATTTTGAAAAATATTTTAAACACCTTGAAAGCCAAAATTTGAAAACTCTTTTTGTTGAAAATAGAGTCGCCACTTAGTTTTTAAGAAAAACTAAGAAAAAACAAAAATAGCTATTGATCTTTAAAACGTTTAACCAGAAAAAGATGGTTCGGGAGCTAAAGTACGAATCGGGGAATGTGTTAAGCACCCCATTCGCCCAACCGTAAGGTTGGTCTCTACTCATTATTATTGGTTATTTAATAGAATTCTTCAAATGCATGCAAATAGAGAAAATAGAGGCAAATAGAGAACATCCAAAATCAAATATAGAAAATACATAAAATATGTACATAGCACTCCAAAACGAATAAGTGTCAAAAGGAAAAATCCTAAATTCTATGACATGCAATTTCTATCTAAATGATACATGAAATACATACCCACTTGCAATAATATTGAAACAACCTAACTAGCATGATTTGATTAAAAGAATAAAAAAAAATACTAGAAATTGACAAAACTACTTAAACATGGATTTGCTACAAAAGAAAAAATTAAACTATCCTAAACATGCTTTCAAATAAAGAGACTAAAACTTGTATATCACCAAAATTAACTAGGTTAACATGGTAAATCAATAATAAAAAAAAGAGAAATGCATAAAAGAAAAAAAATACTAAAAGAAAGTCTATTTAACAAAGAAATTTAAAATAAGAGTTTTTAAATATTTAAAAGAAAAAAAAGGATTTAACAAGGTATAAATGGTAGAAAATACTATTAAGAAGAAAATCTAATTATTTACATAAAAGATAAAAATAAGAAGAATAAAAGAATATTAAAAGATATCTTTATATTTTTGTGCTTTTTGTTGTTAATAGAAGAAAAGAAAAAAAATATATTATAGAAGATAAGTTAAGAAGATTTAGTTATTAACACTTTTACATTTTTTAAAAAAATAGAAGAAATGGAAAGAACAATGAAGTATTTTTAAGGGAGAAAATTATGAATTACTTAAAGATAAAAATTAACTTAAATTTTTTTTATGATTTTTAGTTTTAGCAAAATAAAAGAATAAAAATGAAGTACATTTTATGAAGCTATAGGGAAAGAAAAAGAAAATAAAACTTCTAAAAGAAAAATAAATACTAACATTAAAAGAAATACTAACAAAGAACAATTAAATTAATCACTAGAAGAGGAAGAAAAAAAATTGAACATTATAAGGAATTTAAAACTAGTGACAAAAGAGAAAAAAAAATGTTAGCAAAAGAAATTACATTAACATTAAAAGAAAAGAAAAGAATAGAAAATAAGAGTTAGAGAGAAAATAAAATAAAATGGAGCATTAAACTAGTATTACAAGAAAATAAAATAGAATGCTATTAGAAGGAAAATCAAACTAACTATTGAAAAATAAAAGAAAATGAATGCTAGAACATTAAATTAATATAAAAGAAAAGAAAAAGAAAAGAAATGGAATGGTAGAATTAAATGGGTACAATATTGATGATTATAACCATTTTAATGTAAGTGCTTTGAATTACAACAACAACGACATTATTTTGTTGTATCGTTTAATTATATTAGCACTAATTTGATGCGTATATTAAAGAAAACGATAATGTGCTTAGTATGAATGTGTTAATTAAGCAACGAATTAAAGGATTAAACTAAATAAAGTCAATTAAATAAAGACAAGATTAATTATGTAAACAAGAAGAAGTATTTGAATTGAAATTAAATGCAACCCGATCACCCTAAAAGAGAGAGAATAGGGCTAGAAGGACTGAGGATCGAAACAAGGTACCTGAATCGTGGAATCCTCAAGTCGAGAATGTGCTCCAATGGGCCAATCCTCGGGTGGTGATCCAAGCGAGACTTCGACGTCTGTCGGAGGTTCGGCAGGGTTTCGGCGTCGAGGCTCGGGATCGGTCGGTATATCGACAGAGTCTCTCTCACTCAAAATTCGTACTGAAAACGTACGCTAGGGTACAGTATTTATAGAATGCTTCAACCAATGAGGTGTTGCCACGTTTTGGGACACGTCAGGCCATTTGGAGTTGCGGTCGCCACAATCAAAGATGGCGGTCGCCATGTTTTTGGAAGGTTCCTCAAAGTTCTATGGCATTCGCCACTATGGGAGTGGGTGGTCGCCATGATGGAAGGTGTGGTCGCCACTTTGGGCTAGGGTTTCTACAAAGTTTTTTGGCAGGCGCCATAAAGAGAGTTGGCGGACGCCTTACTTGGGCAGCAAGTTTCGATGGTTTGTTAAAATTTCATTGGTTTGAAAGTTTCGGGTTCAAATACCGAGCTTAGATCACTTCCTGAGGATGGTACGACGACACTAATTCACCTGTTTTCATCATCAGATTTGCCTAAGATTAGGCGGAGTCAAATTGGGGTGTCTACAGCAGGCCACGTAGTGTGGATGTCTACTAATCAACACTCGTCCGGACAGACATGCCAGTCTATTAATTTACTGCCAGAACCAAATATCATAATAAAAAATCACCGACCAAGAGTCACATCAATTGATAGGCCACGTAGTGTGGACGTCTAACAATCAACGAACAAAGTAAATTAAATAGCCAATAAATTTTGGTCCACACAAATAAAAACAGTGACTCCTTAGGGAGGATATTTTTATTCACTGGTTAAGTGTATAACCATTACTCTTAATTTGAAAAACACAGTGTTAAAGCCCTGGGCCCGGTGTGAACGAAGCCTGCTTCGCACTATTCTCAAATCTACTTCTTTCGAAAATTCGTGCCGGAGATACCATGACAATAGCCCTTCCATATGGAGACCGAAAGTCAAAGTCGGGGCGCGAGTTATAATCACATCTCCTACGAATGTGTAATGGAGACCGAAGAGTTTATCTGTGATTAAATCCTTCTCCCACTTAATATTTTAAAAATCGATGGTTTTTTCTTTTTGTTCATTTTAAACGATTAAACATATTTTAATTCATGATTAAAATAAATCTTATTTTAATCATTTAAAATATTTATTGTTTAACTATAATAAAATAAACAAAAAACTTCTTATTTAATTTTGCGAAAGAAATTAATTACCCGAATTTTAATTAAAAAATCTTAATTAATTTTAATACAAAATTTAAATAAATAATTATCTATTTATTTTTCCATTTTAAAAAATTGTTAGGATTATACATTTTATAAAATCGTTTTTCCTAATATACTTCCGATAATAAAAATCATGCATAAAAGAAAAAATAAATAAAATAAAAAACCATGCACGCAATTAAATAAAATAAATAAATAATTAATTAAATAACGACAAAATAAATATAATTAGTCGTTACGATCTGGTCTGTCCGTTTAATCTTTTAATCCGACGGTCTCGAATTAAAAACTAAGCGCCTAGGGTTTTGAAACCCTAAACAAGTCGTCAAAAATCTGAATCTTTTCCTCAGCCTCCGGACCACCGTCATAGCCCCGAACTACCGCTGGAACGCCGAAAAAACTGAAAATAAACCATCCAAATAGCCCCCTGAATGGGCCAAAATTCTGCTGCCTTTGGCAACCCTGCGCCGCCATTTTTCAGCCGATGTTTGGCCGCCTTGCCGCCACTGTCGAACCCCCAAAAAATTATGGTAGGTAGAGCACATTGAGATCTTGATCTCCAAAAAATATTACGTCAAAATACGATGTCGAAGTGGCCCAAACAAATCTTCAAATGGTCAAAATTCCGTAGTGCCGCCACTGTGCGCACCGAACTTTGAAGCAGTTTTTGACCCCTTTTTCGCCGTCGTCGAACCGCAACCGAACCACCATCGAATATCCAACGAACAACCTTTATTTTGGCGAAAAAATCGCGTCAAAAAAAATTGTCGAAAGCCCCGAAAACGAGCATCGAAGTCGGCGCCCTGCTGCTGCCGCCGCCTCTTTCATCCCTTTTTGTCTCGTTTTCGATCTCCGTTTTTCGTGACACGATTATATCAAAGATCCAGAAAAATAGAATGAAATAATATATTACATCGCTAAAATTCTATATCCCTCGTAGGAGGTGTACAGTTAGTCTATTCTCGAAACAAAAACCGTCGAGATATATGATAATGATAACGATACAATTAAAACATTCGTTCATTCAATTATATAACCGGATCGTTACAACTTATAGCTGCAAAACCGAGGTTAGTACAATAGTTTTTCATTAAAAACACAACTGTGGCTCTGATACCATTGTTGGAGAGGGAGCCGCGCAGCGAAAAAAAATTAAATTTTGAATCGACGTCGTGACCGTAAAAAAACGACGTATGCGATTTTCATGAAAAACGAAAATTATAATGATTTTAATAGTTTAATACCTCTATGAAACTTGTCGATAAGTTTCTAGAAATCCCAAATACGTTGAAGACGACCTTGCAACCTTCTCACATATGACCCGGACGCACTACGACGATCACGATGTGTGGGCACCGATTTCGATCAAAGTGTTCTTCCTATCTTGGTTTCTTCTAACACAATGATCTCTAAAAAGGCAAAAAAAATTGCCAAAGAGGAGAGGAGGCCGGCGGCTATATGGCAGAATTAGGGTTAGGTTTTTCTTAATAAGCCTTCTCTTGAACTATTAAATGAGAATGTGGCGTAGTGAGAATATTCATAATAAGAATATTCTCATTAAATTGTAACGTAATATCGTGAATTAATTTCTATTGAGTGTTGATTATTTGAAGATTTTCTCACATGAGAAAATTATAAAAATGAGAACATATTGCAATGAGAACTCATGAGAATATTCTCAATAAAAAGTGTTCTCATTGTATCCTCATTGACATTCATAATGAGAATGTTCTCTCATTAAACTATGACATTCATAATTGTATTTTGTCATTACACTATTAAATGGGACTGTGGCGTAGTGAGAATGTACGTAATGAAAATAGTCTCATTAAACTGTGCCGTAATAAAAATATTCTCATTAAAATGTTCTCACTGTATAACGAGAAATCAAATTCATATTAGAGATGTACTGTTACTACGAACTTATGACGTTATCAAAATTCAGAATGGAATTTATAGCGTTACCAAAATGGTTTTAATATACACAAAATCTCTTAGCATTAAATATGGTATTTCAAAATTCAAAATACCATATATATAATCCGCATACCTATATATATATATACATATATATAAACATGCAAAAGAGTAAATGAACAATATAAAAATTTGAAATGAAAATATATTTTATAGACACTAAATTTATGATCTATTAGCATTAAAAATGAAATTTCAAAATTTGAATTACCATATTTGATCCGCATATATGTAAAAGGGTATTTTCGTCTCTAATTTTGAAAAACATCGAATATAGGACATTTTGAAATATTTTGAAAGTGATTAGGAACTATCCCATAACATGATCATAATATAGTACTTATAATTAATTATCCCATTTAATAATTATTAAATTAAAGTAATAAATCAATTAGTGTAACTAAAAATTGATGAGGGAAAAATGTTAATGATCCGTAAAGATGTTATTTCAGTTATATATACTTGGGTCTATATATATATATATATATATACTTAGTTTAATACCTCTATGAAACTTGTCGATAAGTTTCTAGAAATTTCAAATATGTTGAAGACGACCTTGCAACCTTCTCACGTATGACCCGAACGCACTACGACGATCACGATGCGTGGGCACCAATTCCGATCGAAGTGTTCTTCCTACCTTGGTTTCTTCTCACACAATGATCTCCAAAAAAGAAAAAAAAAATTACCAAAGAGGAGAGGAGGCCGACGGCTATATGGGAGAATTAGGGTTAGATTTTTCTTAATAAGCCTCCTCTTAATATATATGAATATTTCAAAAATATATTAAGTATATCATCTCCTTCCTAAAAGGATATAAAGAAATATACTTAACATATTTAATTAAGCCATCCATCTCCTATTCATACGAGCATATTAAGCACCCATAATCATCATATTCAAAACATGGAATAAGCCATGTCTATGCTATTTCGAGATATACCACTAATAAATACTTAAGTATGTCAATCATAGCATCATACTTTACACTTGGCAAAAAGATAGCGTAACATGGAAGTCAAAAACACTTAGAATTAATTTAAATACTTAAGTTTTAATTAAAACGGTTCATGATTTCATTTTCAGCCACTGTATTTTGAACTTTAAAAATATTAAAACTTCATGATAATGTCTAGAAATTGGTAAGTAATCTATTTGGGATGTTATGAACAACTTTCATGAATATTTTTTTTTTGAATTTTGCTCATAAAGCCTTGATTTTGGTGTAAAATTGTACGACAAACTTTTGGATTGTTCCATCACAGGGGTAGATTTTAGTATCAACTTTAAAAATTAAAACCGAGTACTTCTCCCTTCTAAAACATTTTAAAATTTTTTACAGAGATAGATATTGAAGTTAAAAGGCTCTGGAACTTGACTTTGCTCAAAAAGCCCCCTTCTGTATTTTATTTTTAAATAATTTTTTACTAAATAATGTCTAGATTCGATACTTTTTGGGAGAAATAACACAACTCCCTCTATACTCAAGCTTTTTGAGTGATTCTAATGAAGTTTGAAAGATAAGATAAGAACATAACTTTTCCGACTAATTTCATGCAAAAAGAATTTTTCTATAGAAAATAGCATTATTTCAAAGTTGTCTATCCAAATAACATTTTTGGTCATTTCGGGGTACGAATTTTAAAAATATCAAAAACGTGAAACTAGACTACACAAAAAATTTTGCATGCAGAGAACATCACATTAAGTTACACAAAAATATTTAGTGCAAGGGCTTGAGTGTAGACCCGAAAATAAAAAAGCCTAAGTTCTGCAAGTGTACTCAAAATTTCAAGGACAGAGTAAAAAATCTTCACAAGTATGGCTCTTTGGCCCTTGATAGTTGATTCATCCATGCATGGTCCTATCCATCATATATGTACGACTTATAAATGAGTTATAAACCATTATTTAGAATCAAAGCTAAAAAATAAGATGATTTTATTGAAGAAGAAAAAGGGAGAGGGAAACTAGGTCAGCAACCTCTTTGAGTTGTCGAGCCAAGGATAGTATGTATTTGAAAATTATGAGTATAGATGTGAGGTTTCTAACTTGATTAGGGGTTGGAGTATGAAGAAAAAGAAGAAGCTTTGAAGAAGAATTCCTCAAGGATGAGATCCAACACTTAGAAAATAGAAGACTTGCCTTCTTCTTTCTCTTTCTCTCTCTAACGTCCACTAACACAACACTTTAGAAAAATTTGAACATAAGAATTCTAGTTTGGGGAGTGGATGCCAAAAATTGGGGTGGGGCGCGTGTGGGTGTGTGTGTGTGGAGGCCATGTTTATACTACAAAAAAATATATATATATCTTAGTGGGAGGCTACTCCCACGAGTCAAAAGTACACAAGGCTACTCAAGTATCCTTGTGCCATAGAGTAAAAAGGTGGTCAATGCTTGTGAAGGGTGTAAATTCATTTTCTACTTGTTCTTACATTTTCCACTCCCACAAGCCAAGGGGTTCGGCCATGGCAGATTTGGGCTCCAAATTTGAGTTTTAATTGCATTGTTTTGATATACTAAAGGTTTGATGATATAATTATACAATATTGCTCAAGAAAAAGTGCTTAAAATTTATTTAACGTATAAAATTGGTTACTTTTTCTATGGAATTAAGTTAATCTAATATTTTTATGATTTGTACATTATTTTTATAATTTATAATGTTATTATAATATTTGGATACAATTACATCAATGACGTGTCAAAATATGTCTTTTTGTGCAATTATTTAAAATAGACCTTTTAATTGAAAACTTGGATATATATATAGTTTTTATTAATTAAATTGAACTATATAAACATATTATTTTTTAAAATTTTAATTTTTGATAATAAAAATATATACATATACATATAATGCTTTGTTTGGGTTTTAAAAATGAGTTGGGTTGGGTTGTGGGCCAAATTTCTAAGAATTGGGCCTAAGTGATGGATTTTGGTCTTTTAATTAATTGGACTCAAGATTTAGCTTTTGTTGGGTTGAAAATTAAGTTGTTAGGCTAATTGGGCATAACTCAAGTCCATTGAAAGGAATTGGGCTGAATTAATTCAAGTTGGAGTAAATTGAAATTTGCTCTATTAATTTATTTCATTGTTGTTGTTATTATTATCATTATTATTATTGTTATTATCGCACAAGAATCTAATTTCCTAATTAAGAACAAATGAGACACATACACAATTATTATCTATTATTTATCCCTTTAATTATTTCTATTTTATTTTCAAGTCCTTACATTTATGGCCATTTTAAAAATATATATAAAATCTTCACTAAATAATTTAAAAAATCATAAAAACAAAAATGAGTAAAATCTTAATTTTTTAACTTGTTAAAATGTTAACATTCAACACACAAAAATTCCAAATAGGGCCTTAGTTACACAAGTGAATGGTTGAAGCATCAAGGGTAAAATTGAAAAATAACAAATATAATATTATCCCACATTATTCAATCTCACCCAAATTAGACACGAGTTTGTCTAGTTTATTATCTAGTCATACCTGAATCAATTAAAATATCTCCTTTATCTTCCGTTCAGACCCTTATTTTTTCTGTAGTCCCAAATGACTTTTAAATGAAGGACAACAGCATACTTTCTTAACCATGATATCGGGTCTTCTTTTTTTGTGACTCTTTTCTGTAATTCCAAATGACATCCAAAGGATGGACAATAGCATACTTTTTTAGCCATGATATTAGGCATTCTCTTTTTGTGACTTGTCAGGAACATCATGTGCCTAACTAAGTATATTGAAATATGTTGAACTCTATTTTTTTTTTTTTTTTTAGGTTCTTATCATTGCAACAATGGCATCAAAAAGAAAAGTTGGGATAAGCAATTTAGGTATGTTACTGGATATACTTTTTGATGAGACTCATAAAGAAAATAATGTTAAGGATGTATACTAAAAGTCATATTTTTGTGTAATATGTCGCATCTTGATTTTTTTTTGGGGTTTTGTTTTCTTTTGTTTTAAAATGCCAAGAAAGAATTTTTTAGCATAAAATGCAACACAGTTGACAGTTCTAGTTTATCGGGTCATAAACTTGAAAAATCGAAATCGCCACCTAACATTGAGTTTGGGTGTGTCAGATCACCATTTAAAACTATTTCCAAAGCAAAGTAAGGTTTGGGAATTATGTATTAAATTTTTAAGAGGCAACAGAATGTCGAAAATAGTTTTTGTTTGAAGAATGGCATAAAAGACAGACCCGATTTGAAATGACTTCTATTTTGGTCTGCTAGTAAAATGAGACACGGCTTCAGGAATTCACTGTTACGAGTTGGGAATGTATTAACCACCCAACACTATTCCTTCAATACCAATTTCCTTTATTAATTTTTTTATTTAAAAAATTATTTTTAACTTTTATGCATCCTAAGAAAGAAGTGTATTTTTAGGCAAAATATAATTTCAAAATTTTTTTACGTGAAGCAAGAGAGGAAGAAGGAGAAAAAGGAGGATGAAGGAGAGGATGATGAAGGAGAAAAGTTTACTTTATGTAAAATTCCAAAATATACATATATAATAAATAACTAAATAAAAAAATAATTAATCTTGAAAGAGAAATAGTAAATTAAAATAACTGATAATTTAATAATTATTAAATTAAAGTAATAAATCAATTAGTATAACTAAAAATTGATGAGGGAAAAAAATGTTAAATGATCAATAAAGATGTTATTTCAGTTATAGATACTTGGGTCTATATACATATATAGAGAGAGAAGGGTAGGGTAAATGGATTTTCTCTCTCTATATATGTATATATAGAGAGAGAGACCGGGGTGGGGGGGGTTGTGGCGCGAAGGTAGGGAGGTAGGGTAAATCAGTTTTCTTAATTTTTTATTTTTTTCCATGCAAACTTGTATAATATCTCTTCCATGTAAACCTGTACAGTTGTGGCACCAACCATGGAGAAAGACTCCTTAACTAATGCTGGGTTTGGCCATGGGGAAAAAAAATCGAAATAGGGCGTTGGGTGCACTGTGGTGTGCAAAGTTATACAAAGATACATATATATATTATCCGATAAAATTAATAGTAAAACTTAGTGATTATTATTTAATAAATATTATTTAATTCTAATTTGGATAATTAATATGTCACGCCCCAAACTCTGGGTCACGCGAAAAATTCACGAACAACTACCAAAATTGCCCAAATACAAACGGGTGAAAAATCATGAAGCCAAAACGAGACTAAAACCTTTGTAAAATGCATTACTGAGGATTTATTTGATTTAAAAGAGTAGTTCAAGAGATTATAGTTACGACCCAAAAAACCAAGCCTTTTAAAACAAAATACGCATTTGGATAAAGAAAATCTTTTCTTTTTAAAAAAAGCATAGACCGTTTAAAATTTTTTCTCGAAGCACAAGAATTTGAATGAAGTATAAATCATTTAAAAAATTCATTTTTGTAAACTGTTGTACCAACCAACGAAAATCGTAATACCACAAACTCATGATTTCTCTCGAAAACATAAATCATGCATCCATCAGCATCACGGCCATAAGAATTACATATGTTTTGAAACATGTTACATCCAACATGAACCATATACAAAAGGTATAAACTACCTAATAAGGACAAAACAAAATAGTCTTGTTATCAGCCACCTCCGGGTACCTCAAGGTCAACCTATAGGACCGCGTTCACCTGAAAAAGGTTTTATAAATCCCACAACATGAACCAAAACTCAATAGAAACAAACTATAAAGTAGTAAAGCAAGATATGCAATCACATAGCATAAAGTTAACTCAACCACATGAGCATCAAAACGGTTTTACTTCATAAAATTCTAAGTTTTTCATCATACTTACACGAGTCTCAAAACGATTTTTCATTCTCAAAACTAAGTATTTCAACAATGCAAATAACGTTTAACAGTTAACGAAAAATAATAACAAAACGTTATTTTTCACTCGGTTTACACAACCGACCAACACGCACACCCGCACGCACACACTCATCATCAACACCTTCGCGTGATTCTACCAACTCGTGGTTTAAAATGTAGGAACTGATGTCGGACGAACGTATAGACCCATGAAGCGTTACAATCAACCTGGACACACGAGCCCCATGAAGTAACGGAACATTTTATATCCCGACACAACTAACTTTCTTTCCAGGTTCACTAGCCGGCGAGCAGAGAAACCTAATCTGCGCAGCTTTTCGGTCTTTCACCGTAGAGTAACTCGTGCCCAAACTTGCTCAATCCTTGGATTCCAAAATCGGTCCTTTTTTATTTTCAAATCAAAATACACACGAGCAAGTCCAACTCAAAAGGTACCTCTCGCCAAATCCATAACACGTCACAACATGTAGTAAACCAAGAAAAGCACAAAACATGCTTTTTATCCGAAAAAACATGATTTATACATATAAATCAGTATGTATAGCATTTTTAACCGGTAAAAAAGCGTATAACTACATGTATATAGCACCCACTAACGACAATATAGTTTAAGATCTTACCTCTTCAAGCCAAAAGCTCGACGCTTTGAAAAACAAACCTCGATGAAACGAGATTTTGTCTAAATAAATACGAAGCCCCCGACACAGATGCCACGGATCCACTGTCAGATTGCTGAAAATCGAGCCTCAGGCCCATCAAAATCTAGAGAGAAGGCAGAGAAAACAAATATTACTCAAGAAGCTAAGATTTTTAAAATATCTTCCAAGAGCTTGATATTTATAGGCTCAGCCCTGTACAGGAATCCAGTCGACTGAACCACCCATGTCAGTCGACTGAAAGGCTACTGAAATTCCCAAAAACCTTCCACCGCCTCAAGTCAGTCAACTGAACTCCCCAAATCAATCGACTGAACACCACATTATCCAGTCAGTCGACTGGATTGACACCCCCAGTCGACTGGATTGCTACTGGGGTTTCAAGAAATTTTTTCGGTGTCCACGCATAGGCCCAAACATACACCTAAAACATCACTGAGGTCAAGTGTTAATTCCAACTCCAATAACACTTAAATCATTCTAAAAAATAAAACAAGTCGGGGTCTCACATAATGGATTTGATTAGGCTAGCTATTATAAACTAAATATAAATAAATAAAGATTAACATATTGGAATATATTTTTAAAATAACGATAAAAATAAAATTTTAGTGGGGAGTTTAAGTAGTATTTAAATGGTATCTATATTAGTATTAATTAATTGTAGTTCTTCTGTATTTTCATAATTCAGGGTGACGTCGGCGCTTAAATTTTTTCGTTTGCAGCGCATAATACATTGTTGAATTTTAGGTGAGTGATCAAGCACGCTACGTATTTTTTTAAAAATCACTCCTGCCCCCAAATGATTTTTGTGAAATAAAAGAAAATTTAGAAAAAAAATTTATATAAAAATATATAAATATATGCGATGTAAATTTAATGGCATAAAAATTATTTGTGACTTATTCAAATGTTACATGGATCTTTCCATACATATTTTTGTGGTATAACTTATATGATTCTATATTGGGACCATGTTCAAAGTCCAGGGAATATGTCATCTACGGAAGTGACTTTGGCCTCTAGAAAAAAGGCCACGGCCTTACGCTTGTAGTGATTTTAGTGTTCAATGGTTTTAAAGAAAATGCCTGATATTCTGAGTAACTCTAAACTGGTTCATCTTAGAGAAAAGACTCAGGCGATATCCTGAAGTGACTCTAAGTTCGATATTAGATCCAACGGGCTGAGGATGCCTCAAGTTTTATATATATGTGGCACGAAATACTTATTTTATTTATGATTCTCACTTATTATAGAAGATCATGTTGTTATCACCATTCAAGTATTGGTTATTATGATGAGAGCCTGGATACATTGATTACTTATCACTTCTTTGAATTAGGTGAATTTATGCACAAATGATGTTAAATGTAAAATATGAATTTGACCAAAGGAAAAACAAATTTTCTTGTATCATGTGACTTTACACTTCAATATATGCCATGAATAAGTTTTAGTTATAAATACTTTGATTATTTCATCTTGAACTGTATTCTACTTTGTATACTTACCATTTACTGAGCTCTTGGCTGACGTTGTATTTTAACATTTTCAGATGATTAGCAGGATTGTTAGTGGTGAACTCTGTTTCTTGGAACTCGACTTTAGTGACCTCCTGGGAGTTTTACTTGTTTTGACGTTTTTTTTTTACCCTTTCATATGGCTAGTGAATATGGGTATATGCTACATGAAGGATAGTGAATTGTTTATAACCCACAAATGTCTTGGTTCAAATTAAGTTTTAGTAGCAATGTATGTCTGCGTTTATTATATATTTTATGGTTATTTATTTTATTCTTCAAGTTTTTGTGACCTATTAGGCTAATGCCCGTAGTCCACGACCGGTCATGTCTCCTGATTTGGGACGTCACACTTTATATTTTTGATGGGCGCAAGTTTATATAATCTTGCTTATTCTTGTAGATATGACATACTTCTTAGATGACGTGGCTGAACTTGTTCGAGTTACCTATGTATCCTCGAATGAAGATTAGGCCAATCATAATTCATGCACAAATACACAATTTGGTATGTGCGCCTACAATGGCAAGCGGATGGATAATGAATAAAACACTTTGATTAGAAATAGCATTTTCTTATTATTATAAGAAAAGGTTTAGAAGAATATTATATATTTTTTTATTAATATAGAAGAGAATAGTTTATCTTGATATTTTAAGAAAATACGTGAAAGAGTTGGTTGTTTTTCTATGAATATAGAAAAATATAGTTTTTTATTATTACAAGAAAATAGGTTAAAATTTTTTATTTTTCTATTTTCATAGAAAATATAAGTTTTTCTTAGTATTATAAATAATATGTTAGAAATTTGATTTTTCTATTAATATAGAAAGATATGAAACATATAGGAAAATAGATTAAAAGTTTAATTTTTTTTATTATTATAGAAAGATATAGAGTTATTTTCCTATATTTTTTTATAGGAAAACTTATTGCCGCTATTTGTGAGACAACTGGTGGTTGTACTCATGTCTGAAAATAAAAGGAAAAAAAATAAGAAAAATATATTAAACAAAAAAAAAAAGTACATGGCCCACGCTCCTATTAGTAGCACCAACAGACACCCATGTTTTCTTTAATGCCGTTGGATCGATCTTTACTTGTTACTCTTGATTGAATTGTATGAAGGCCAAAACAGCCTGTACAAGAGGATGTCCAGCAAGTAGAAAAAATCTCTACTATTCACAAGGAAAAAAAATTTCTACTATTTATAGTAGAAAAATCTTTATTTTGTAATAATAGTAGAGATTTTTTCTCTTATGAAAATCTCTATTTGCTATAATAATAGTAGATAAGAAATCTCTACTACTCATAGTAGAAAGATCTCTATTTTCCTACTATTCATAGTAGAAAAAATTTCTATTTTTGTAAAAATCTTTATTTTTTATAATAATAGTAGAGATTTTTTCTCCTATGCAAAATAGAAATTTTTTTATTCTATGAATAGTAGATATTTTGTAAGGGCCCAATTTTAGATCTTGTAATTTAGCATAACCAAATCGGTAGGAATTCAATTAATCGAATAAGATTTATAACAAAAAATCCTATAATTTCATAAAATAACGTATAATTATAGTCAAAACTATATATAAATAAAATAAAATAAAACAGCATACAATAAAATAAAATGAAAATACAACAAAAAGATCACAATACCCCTCATGGCCGGCTACCCTATTTGTGCAAAGTGTCCAATTTCAAAATTTAATTTAAATCAAATTCCATGATACCAAATCTTAATTAATTAAATTAAATTTTGCTAAAATTGCCCACTAACTAGCTTAATTAAATAAATAAAATATTAAATATTGTAAACAATTATAAAATAAGTGAATTCTACTCAAATATGTTAAAATAATTAAAATCATATACGCCAAATTATAAATTTAAATTAAAATTATACACATTTTTAAAAAGACTCAATTTGACTTATACCTCACCACAATCGTAATCAAACCTTACAAAATTAATCATAAACTATAAAAATAATGTACTAACCTTAGAATTTATAATTTAACTCAATTCAATAGAAAATTGAATAAATATATAAATTAGGTTAATTTTTGGATATTTTTCTTTGACAATGTAGTATAATTATAATATCATGGACCACAAAAATGCACCCAAAACCACAAAATCATCCCCCTAGCCCCTTGTTTCCCCCTTGGACGGTTGCCTCCCTTGGAAGACCTCACACTCTTGCCACGGTGATGTCAAATCGCAGACCATGCATGCTATCTCAATCGACAATGCTCTACACTACAATGATCACATCCAGCAACCATTTTTTTTTGGCTATAAAAGACCCCTCCCCTCCCCCCACGGCCGAGCAACACCCTCCCCTTACTCCCAAATTCTAATTTTATTGCCAAGTGTTTGAGAGAGAAGAGAGAAGAAAAGAGGAGGAGAAGAAAGAAAGGAGAAAGGAGGGGTCAAACGTTGAAGCTTAAATCCTTAGCCTTTAACCTTCAAAAATCAAACTCGAAAGTAAGAAACTCTTTTAAACCTCTCATACACAACTCAAATATTGTCTCTCTCCCCTCATTCTTGAAGATAAAATTAAAAAATCAAAGAAAAGAAAAGAAAATTAAGTTAAATAAACTAGAAGTTAGGTTTGAAGTTAAATTTTAGTGTTCTTGGTGTTTAATGCTTTGTATGCATGTAATCTATTTTAATTTTTTCATTCTTGGTAATTTTAATATTCTGAAATTTATATATTTTAAAATAAAAATGATCCATGCAAAGAAAATTTAAGATTTAAGCCATGCATAAAGCTAGAACAAGTTAAGAGTGCTTAGAATAGGCCATTTAATTTTCACTGCTTGCTGAACCCTATTTTGAAAAATTATAACTAATTGCAGAAAAACCTCACAAGGTCAAATTTTGAATCCAGAGATAGGTTTTTGAGTTATGTTTCCCACAGAATTGGTTTGAACTCGTTTGCATACATAAAACTTGATTTATTAATTTTTTACGAAAGCATGTCAAATCTGAACCAGCCCCATTTGCAGAGGCAAAAATCCTATTTTCAAAGCCTCTAATCAAAATTGTTTCTTTACAAACATTGTCAGTAACATTTTTATCTATCTACCCACAAAACATAAGGTCATTTGAATACATTTTCATACACTGAATGTATTTTTAAAGTAGCTGAACAGATTCTGCCTCTCAGGGCTATTTTTGTCCAACCTTTTTATATAAATTAAAACACTTATTTTTGTAACCCAAATAAAAAAAATTTCTGCATATAAAATGTTGCAAACATCAAAATTTAGCTACAATCCAAAAATCTTTTAAAATGGAGTTGAGTTGGACTTCCATCCGTATTTTATATTCTCTATTTTCACAGCAGGATTTGGGGCTAACTCTTTATTTTGACATTTTTTCTTGGGAGGACCAAAAATTATTATTTTTTCCTAAAGAAGGGGCTGAGTGTTCTTCACCAAACTTTTAGAAGATATCAAAATGTATAATTATCCAAAAAAATAGCCCAAAAGAAATTAATTTACTGCCCAGAAAATATTTTACAAAATTTGTCCAAAATGAGCTTTGTTTTAGCTTAAGTGTCAAAAATAGCCTTTTCACCATATATTTGCATGCTAAGTATTGTATGTTTTGTGAGCGTAAAATGTCCTATGTGAGACCCGGTTCTCTTTAATTTTGCAATGTATTTATACGATGCGTTGGTTATCGTTTTAATCGTTATAGAAAAATATGTTTCTATGTGTTTTATGCATATATTGACTTAGATATGTATGTGAGTTTCAATCCTGATCATGCTTGGGCGTTGTAGCAAAGTTGTTGCTTTTGGGGCAAGACTGCTCGATCGGTCCTCGAACCGCTCGAGCGGTCGGTCTACGTGAGTGGTTTATAAGACAGCTCATTGCTTAGACTTTTTAACCAAGTTTTGTAAACACCCTAATTTGACCCCGTCTAATCATAGGTGAATTAGATGATGAAAACAGTTGGAATGGTGTCTCGGTTCAATTCTCAGAAAATGACCCAAGCTCGGTATTTGAACCCAATGATCAAAATCTTCAAACTAGTGAAATCACCGTTGAACCACCAATAGAACCTCTTGGAAGCTTCTACTTTTTGTGGCGACCGCCAATAGAATTTCTTAGAAACCCCAGCCAAAGGGGAGACCGCCAATACCAACCTGGCGACCGCCAATTTGCATTGTGGCGACCGCCATAAGAAATTCTTGGAACCTTTTCATTTGTGGCGACCACCAACTCCTAACCTGGCGATCGCTAACTTCAAATGGCCTAACGTGTCTCAAAACG
>JAUMHN010270539.1:0-43542 GCA_032360265.1 Heliamphora ciliata
GTCGGAACAATAGACAACGCTATTATCTGTTCCCCGTAACCAAGACAGACCTACTAAAACTCTGTGCCACAGTCGTATCGAAGGCATGTCCATTTCCATCTAAACTGTGAACATAAAACTTATATTCAGCAAGAACCTAAAATATGGTCTTCTGTGTGTAAGCCGTACTGTAAACACCAGATTAAATACTATACAGAATATCGGACATTCATGCATAACAAATAAATGGTATACATACATTGCTCATAAAGATTATCATAAAATAGAAAACTAATTTTATTAAAATTAAATTAAATACTAAAAATATAGTTTTCAGTACACCAACCCTAACAAAAAACTGTTTAAAACCTTTAAAAATTTACCGCGATCTGTGACCCGTTAAAACCCGAACCACCGCCAGTGCCGCCTCCATTTTTCGTGTTCTTAGACATGTTCAACCTGTTCTTAAATAATCTAAATAAATATTTAAAAACATAAAGCTAGCTATTACATCGATCTTATATCCCGAAGGCTCATATTCAATCTATCACGGTCAACACTCGTAATTAAAAAAATAATCATCATTCACACCATTCAATCAAACATGAAAAATAAATGACGATCACAAAACCAGGATTAGAACACCTGCAAAACAAAGTTAGCAACAGTTTTAAAATTACCCGATCTCGATAATAGAAAATAAAAAATGAAATGGCTCTGATACCAATTGTTGGAGGCAAGACTGCCTAAATCTTTATTTTTGCAAACGATTAATGGAAAAAATTAACTGAACAGGCAATCGCCAAAATGGGCTCTAGATAAAATTTTTTGATGATGAACGATTAAAATAAAACCTGTGCATCCGAAGTTAGTTTGGAAGAATACTTTTTACCTGTTGAATCTTCAACTACAATTTGAATTCGAGTTGAAGCTCTTGTCAGATCTTTTACTGTATTCCCTTATGCGATTCCCGGATATAGTGTGGGCTATAATCCTCCAAGAACTCGTACCGGCAGAACCAAGACAGCTTTAGTCTTAGAAGATAGTTATGAAACTGGTTTAGCCTATCTGCATATATATAGGGCTATAGCAGGGTCCTGGAGAGTAATTATGAGTAAAACTTCTAGTGGAACACAGACACGTATCAGCAATTTTTACAATTAAGCAAACCTCATAGCGGTATCTGCAATTATGGAAAACCAACAGTGGTTTCTGCAATTTCTATAAAACACTGAATTACAGTTCACGCCACTAAAGAACTATAATTGCACTTTGACCCATAATCTCAAGACCATGTAACATTGAGCTCCTGTTATTAAATGCTTACGATTTCTCTCCATGTTAAAATTCTCGATACCCGCCAATTAAATTTAATTACTGACAATTTAATTTAATCGGCATCTTGGTATTTCTTATGCCCTTTTGCTTAACTTATTTGACCGTTGAATAATTAAATCCACCTGTAGAGTTTGCCCTAGTCAAAACTTGTAAGTTTTCTTAAGGAGGTATTGTCAATCCTGATCTTTCGAGACATGAATTCCGTCAATAATTAATATTCGCCATATAAATAATACCGCTATCTAACTCACCGAGAATATAAACCCATATAAGATCGCACCCTCTAATGAATCAAAACAGCGAATATTAAATATATGTAAATAAATAATTATTTCAGGATTAAGAGGATAAGCACTATTCATAATAACCTTCGGGTGTGAATTAATATATATAGTCAGTATAAAATTAATTACTCAAACGTCCCGTGCAATACACACAGTGTACTAGCACAGAGAGTCGAAACAATAGATGACGCTATTATCTGTTCCCTATAACCAAAACAGGCCTACTAAAATTTTGTGCTACAGTCGTACCGATGGTATGTCCATTTCCATCTAAACTGTGAACATAAAAACTTATATTTCGCAAGAACTTAAAATCTGATCTCCTATGTGCAAGTCGTACTCTACACACCAGATTAAATACTATACAGAATATCAGACATCCATGCATAACCTTAAAGAAATGATACACATACATTACACATAAAGATTCTCATAAAATAAAAAATTAATTTTATTAAAAAATAAAATTAAATACTAAAAATATGGTGTTTAATATACCAACCCTAATAGTATTTTTGTCATTTTTTATGTTATTTTTTCCTTTTCTACTTAATTGTACTTAAATCCTTGATTTAGGTTGTCCATGTATTAAAATCAGAGTTTTTAAGACTTTTTGCTGTACTAGGGGCAAGACGATCATTTTACCCTACTTATAAGATTTTTTTATTTTTAATCTTATATTTCATGTTATTTACTTAATTTAGAATGCTGGGAGACTCTTCGAGTGTTAAGGTTTTATTGCCTGAGTTTTAGATCTCTTTAGGATTTTTGGGCCGAACTTAGGGTTTTCGAGTTGAGTTAGGGCTTTAAACCTCGTTCGTACTCTATGGCCTTGTGAACTATTCATCACTAATACTAGGGTCCAAGCGGTGTCTTTGCACGGGCCATTATCAACCAGATTATTACAACTAGGTTCTGGACCAAGTCGTTACAAACTACCCTCATAAACAAATTTTGTCCCCAAAATTTCGTTATGTACTTTATCGTATGGAAGGTTGAGGATGATATACTAACATTGTGCTTTCTCGTTCTCTAAAATTGTGTCCTTGTTTATTTGAGTCATTTAGTATTAAGGGTGTGGATAAGACCGAGCCTATATGTTCAGCACTTAGAGAAATGGTAAGTAATAGTTGTTTTATCCTACTAACATCTTAAACTGATTACTACCAAATCTTCATGTATCATGTCACATAACCAGCTTGCCCCAAAAAGTCCGTATCTCTGTCACGTTAGTTGACCTCTTCCCATTAACTCCTGCTTCTACTTCTGTTGCGTCCACTTGAATTCCTTCTCTAGATATAACATGACTCACAAACACCACCCAGTCCAACTAGAACTCACACTTACCAAATTTTGCATACAACTTGTGCTTTCTCAAGATCTACGAATCTTCAAACGTTCCATGTGTTCCTCTTCACTCTGAGAATATAACTGAATGTCGTTTATCAACATAATTACGAATTGGTTTAGAAAGCTTCTGAACACCTGATCCACCAGGTTCATAAACACAGTAGACGCATTCATTAACCCGAAAGGCATCACCTCAAATTCATAATGCTCGTAACGAGTCCTAAAGGAAGTCTGGGGTATATCTGACTCTCGCATTTTGCATTTTGTGGTATCATGACCTTAGTTTGTCTTTGAGAACACGTTGACTCCAAAACACAACTTACATCGAGTATGACTTCCACAAGCGATTATACGTCTCTAAACTAACCCACTATCGAAACTGATTTCGAATATTCTCCACTTCTGTCTGGAAAGACTATCACTCTATTGAAAACCAGCTCATTGCCACATTCAAACGTATACCGAAGACTACTTCTCGATCGACTAATGTCTTCTTAACACAAAATCACATCACCACCTTATGTTAAACCACTCTAGCCTTACGACCATCAAGATTAATACCGTCACTTGAACCTAATGAATCTCTAGGACTAAACATACCACATAGACTAAATGCTCCCCAGGTATATGCTTACCCATATGAACCCAATCACAACCTTGTCCCATATTCCGTCACGCACGTACCATTCACCCTACAATCCTTTAATTAACCAATACTAACTCCTAATTCTAAAATCTCTTATCATCATAACTCAATCCCTTCACACATTTTTTGCCACACAGTCGAACCAAGAATCACTTTCGCACTTTAATTATTTTATCTTACCCACATTCTACTGAGACACTTGATACACTCAAGTCCAATTACCAAAAATCATACCTATGAATTTGTATAGTCTCACTTACGCTTCGACTCTTCTCATCCAAACAATTATTCCTCCCACATACTCACACTAAGTTGCTACACAACTCCACCCCTCAAACAATTTTTAGCGTCAATGGCACTCGCTGTTTCCACAAACACATTGGCACCCAAACCCTTGAATTATTTAACGAAAGAGTTACCGATCTTTAAGGTGATCTTCATAATCCTGATGACAAAGTCTGTAATCATATGCTTCCATTTTCTCTCTAGTCTTTCCAAGGATTGCTCTATTCCTCTCTGCCTCTACCGCTTGTTCTTGACATGCTAGAACATTGGGTTCGAATGTCTCTTCCAATAACTGGATCACTTTCTCAGGCAGTTGGTCATTCTAGAGTAAAACGAACATGATAAAAGATATGGTTGTGGTAAATACCAAGTCGTGCGATCCATTGTGACTTGGTGGTTATTTTTTCATCAGGCCTCAAACATTCATTGTTGTGATCAAGATTCTTCGTTCTTTGATAGTGATGGTAAAACCCGAACTCTAACTCTTCAATGAGAAGGCCGAAGTGAATATCGATGTATATAGACGTACCTCATTTACTAGCGTACTAAGGTTATCATGAATTCGAGATTGTTTCTTGTGTTTCACTTTTTTATTGTCGGTATGAATCTTTTGCTTCTTGATTTACCGGATGGGTGGGTCAACTATGAACAAGTCTTGGGGAAGTTTGAATTTTCCATATGGTAGTGTCGTGAAACATTTGCTGTGAAGCTGTCGTTTATAGCTTTAGATTGCTAATGGCATAATCTCATTTGTCAAGACCTTTGAAAATATATAATTAGTTGAATAAGCTCTTACTTAACCATTTTTGCAAACGGGAGTCTTGATCTTCAAAACTTTGTTAAACGCGGACATTGATAGATATTCTAAGCCGTGACACCAAGAAGAAATCTGCTTCACGCTTAAAGTGGTGTTAGGAGGTTTTCGTGTATCGTTTTAGTTTCCCGTGAAAGTGCTAAGGCCTAATGACGTAATATCCTGACAATCATTGTTACTCAGAGATCTATGGGGTAAGGTCTTGAAGGTCAATATTCAAAAATATGCGTAGGGTTAGAACATCTTAGGGTGGAACTTGGGTCGTTCAAAGATAGGTTGGATGAGGTTAAATGGTCACGGTTAAAGCAATTACCATTGACACAAATTGAGTGGTCATTTGGGGTTCAAATGTAGGAGAAACAAGAGGAGGATAGTGAACAATACTTTAAATAAGTGTCCCCAGAACTAATCCAGTACAATTAAATTATGATAAAAGAGATGTTTATGTAAAAGGGCAGCCAAACTAGATATTTATCCTTAAGTTACGTCGGCCTAACATACTTCAATTCAAGCATCAAAGTCTACTTCCCTGGTAAAGATTTCAATAGTGTATGAAGAATTCACAAAATCACTACAATAGATTATGATTTCAGGATCGAGAAAAATGAACGATGGCAAGATGTGGTGGCCAGCTCAATGACCAGAGCTGCCAAGTGCCCTACCTACACCTAGGGTTCAAACCTTGGGGTCTCTCCCTTCCCTATTTAACTACCCAAAAAAAAAAGAAATGAACGATGGTAGAAAATTTTATCAATGTCAAATATTTGGAATGGGTACTTAACAATGAATTGATATCGAGTTCTACAAGAGAAGAGTTAGTTCAAGGATGATGACTTGAATTGAAGGAGAATCAAATGCAGATATCGATCATTATCGAGCCATGAAAATTGGAGGACAAGGGTACTTTCTAGGATTGAATTTCTAATAGGGTTATTAACAAGACTTGGGTGCATAAGAGTTACCGATGAACGACACTTGACGGTACCATTGAGGACTAAAGATATTAGAAGGAAGGACATGCAAAAGAACTTCAAAAAGTTGACACCAGAGCTTAGAGTAAATGAGAAAAGGACTTATAAGGATGAAATCGTGGGGTTCTAACAGTGTCTCTCGAGGTGATATCTAAAACTTCTCCTAGTACTTAATCTTGTCTACCCCCTTAAAAAAAGATAACTCGTTGCATGAATCTCTGATCTTCAATCTTGATGCCCTTACTCGTCTTTTATAAGTAGATTCCTTGCTATTCCTGAACTTGGTATTGCCCTGGCGCGACTCGCTATAGGACTTAGACGCATCAAATTTTAGTTCTTATAATGTATAGATGATAATAATAATTAATACAATGCATCCTATAGAGCTTCAACGCGGAAAAATGCATGGTTTTTCATAACCCAAGGTCTGAAGGTTCACTAACCTTGGGCTCTAATACCAACTGTGACGCCTCATCCTCCGGGCACGTCAGGACATACATAAATATAAATAAAGGGATATTCTAGCCATTCATTAATATTTACATACATTGGTTATTGCATCATAAAGGAGTTTTGAACCATTCAAAACTACTTAACTATTACAATTTTACCAAGAAATTTTAAAAATTACACTAAATATAAGAAAAAAAGCAGAGGTCTCGACTCCTCAGAATGCATCAATGGGATCCACGTGCTCTTGTAACTCACCCTGTTCTTCAAACTCTACTTCTTCCTCTGGGATGGCTTCCTCAAAGAACTCCTCCTCACCTGTAGCACGAATTCCATGAGCCAAGGCCCAGAAGTAAAACATTCTAACCTTCTAACTATTCTCAAGGCACAAAATTTACCATAATGCATACCATATAACACCCAGTACAGTTTATAGTCAAGGAGATAACAAATTTATGATATGATAGCAGATAAGTCAATAAATATGAGTGTCTGAGATGACGTGTATGTAATGTAGGTGCTAACGCAACATATATCTAGAGTCATAACAGGAATTTCACGCCAGAAATTACCAGAGTAGACTTTTGCGGGTATTTAATCACTAAAGCCATCATCGTGCCTTGTTGTAAATAGTAAACTTTCACCTTAGCTTCATGTCTCAGCTGTTTTACTCAATGGCAACGACGTGTAGTCCGTAAACAGTTTATCCCACCTTAAGATTCATGATGCCTCCACCAGCTTCAACCCAAAGTCTAAGTGATAATGAAGAAAATTGAAGAGACATTTCACATTATACAAAGTACCAAGATGAGGGATTTAGGACCGCTATAATTAGGCTCATCTCCGAAGTTACCACCGTAGTGGGATTATGTCCGCCGAATTAGGCTCTTCTCTAAGATTACTCTTCAAAACATCGTGGCAATGGGGTTTAGGTCCGCCATAATTGGGCTCTTCTCTGAAATTACCACGACAGTGGGATTAGGTTCGCCGAATTAAGATCTTCTCCGAGATTACCCTTCAAAATATCGTGGCAATGGGGTTTAAGTCTACCATAATTAGGATCTTCTCCGAAATTACCATCGTATTGGGATTAAGTCCGCCGAATTAAGCTCTTCTTCGAGATTATCCTTCAAAACATCGTGGTAATAGGGTTTAGGTCTGCCATAATTGGGCTCTTCTCTAAAATTACCACTATAGTGGGATTAGGTCAGCCGAATTAGGGTCTTCTTCGAGATTAACCAATTTGCCTGTGTCGAGACCACTTCTATAATATGGTTATAACTCAAGGAGCGACAGAATCAAAGAGAGATCAAAACTAAAGTGCTAACAACAAACCCATGGTGCCTAACTGTGGCGCCCCATCCTCTGGGCACGTCGGGACATATGTAATTATAAATAAAGGAATATTCTATCCATTCATTCATATTTACATACATTAGTTATTACATCGTAAAGGAGTTCTGAACCGTTCAATGTACTTAACTATTACCGTTTCACCAAGAAATTTCAAACATTTTGCTAAGAACGAGAGAATAGAATACAAGAACAAAAGCAGAGGTCTCGACTCCTTAGAATGCATCAGCAGGATTCACGTCCTCTTAGAACTCACCTTGTTTTTCAAACTCTTCTTCTCCCTCTTGGATGACTTCCTCCAAGAACTCCTCCTTACCTGTGGCACGAATGCCATGAGCCAAGGCCCAGAAGCAAAGCTATCAACGCGCCTCGTTGTGAATAGTAAATGCGTCACCGGGCTTCATGCCACAGCGGTTTTACTCAATGGCAACGGCATGGGGTCCACACCACTTTGGGACTTATTGTCACTGCCCGCAGGGAATCATTATCATTGCTTTAGGACTTATTATCATTGCCTTAGGGACTTATTGTCACTGCCCTCATATATCAAACGGTTTGTCCCACCTTAAGACTTATGATGCCTTCATCGGTGTCAACCCAAAAGTCTAAGGTATCGAAATCAGAATGCTAGCGACGAACCTATGGTGCCTAACAATATCCGTAAACCATTTCAAACACCGGGGACGCACCTAGGGTGTATAAGCTAAAATCATTTCAAACACCGGGGATGCACCCAGGGTGTATAAACCAAATCTGTAACACCAGGGATGCACCCAATGTGTACAAGGGGAATACATCCCAAAATATTTTCGAAAAATGGCAACCATGAACGCCCTAGACTTAGAATCAAGAACGACGATCTCAATATAGCCCATCCCAATAACGGTTTGTACAGATGGACTCCAACATGCTAGGATGCAAGTGACAATGTCAATGACATAGAATATGGATCTCAAATACAACAATCTATAGCATGGCATGATTCACGGTATAATTCGCAAAGCATAAGGTACAATTATGTGAAACACAAGCTACAATTTTCAAGATATGACTCAACATGATAGCATGAGTTCTAAATCATCATACATTCTCTTAAAACACTAATCAACTAATTCAAGTCGATCATCATACAAAGACACGGGTCTCATAGCAAGGGTACTCAATTTCACACTTAGCAACTTTTAAGGCAAAAAATAAAATATTAAATTAAAAGAACCAACAAGGTTTTGGGGTATCTAGACTTAGAATCAAGCTATGATTTTTCTACACCATTTAGATAAAAATATTTTCTACAACTCTCATGTTTGACACCAAGGTCAAAACCTAAGGCAAAAGGGCGAACAAAACATCCTAAGCAAAAATGGTTCAGTACTTTTCTTTAAGATTTTATCAAAACTATGCTTCTGTTGGTCTCAGTTTTTGGGTATCATATCAAGTCCAAATGATTCTATTTTTTAATATGCTATAGTACAACAAGTCTCCTACAAGTTTAATTTTTAGAGATAAGAGTAGTTGTTTGGAACAAGTTAGACTTTTTGGCCATTTTAGAAAATAAGTTCTGTCAGCCGCCAAAACTCGGCAGAGCCAGTTTTGGACAGAGGTTTTGAAACGGTTTTGGGGTATCATCCTGAGGCTTTAAGGTATGATTTTTGGGCAAAAAGTACTTTCATATGTTAGCTACAATGTTCATGAAATCCATGTTTGGAATAGGTCATTAAAAATATGGGTTTTGGGCTACACAAAAAAAATGTGACAAAAGTGTCCTTTGAGGGCTGAAACTCAATAGAGACTTTCAAATGGGTTTTGACCTATCCACACTCAATATTTCGTGCTCCTTTTTGGATGGTAGATATATATATACATGTTATCTACAACTTTCATGTTTTTACTAATGTTCGGATCTCATTTTAAATTAGAGTTTCCAAGTAGGTCGTGTTGACTGGTCAGAAAATGACACACTTTGGTAAAATTTCAATATCTCGAGTTTTACATATGCAAATGAGTTGAAACTAACTTTGGACGGAATATAAAACAAAAATATAAATCTGGACATAAAGAACATGATTAGATCAATTTTTTACATTGAGTTATGGAATTCAAATGTTTAGGGTAGAAACATTTATGTTCTCAAAAATCAAGTCTCTTAAGGTCTAAGTCTTTTATTTATGTCATGTCAAGTTTTTGTTCCATTGCTTTGCATGATTGTGTTTTAGACATTAATATCAAGGCTCCAGTACACTTAGAAGTCATCAAACTCAAAGATAACAACATACAACAACATCTCATATCATCCATAAACATAATAGCCCCTAATTTCCAACTAGGACGCTTTTTCGGTTTGATTTCGGTTCTCGATTCTTAGAGTGTTTGAAGGGATGTGTTGGGTGATATTTTGAGAGATATTAGACACAAGGTTTAGAGGTTTTAATTACTTGTTTGAGAGTTCAAAGGATGGTGGAATGGAAGGTTTGAGAGTTCAAAGGATGGTGGAATGGAAGGACTTAGCTTTAGGAAAACATCTCTTGATTTCTTAGCTCCCTTCTTCCTTTTTCTTCCTTTTTCTCACCTTAACACTCAAGAGCAATGAAGTCTGGTTTCTCCCCCTCTCATGCACGAAATTATCAAGTGGAGAAGAGGGTGTTTGGCTTGGTTTATATAGGCAAATGCTAGGGGATAAGAGGGGGACATAAAGTACCAAAAAAAAGACTTTTTCTTCATTTTAATTAATGAGATGTGAGATGATTTGAATGGGTTCATCCTTTGAAGGCTAGAAATCAGATATGGGGAAGATAAATATAGCTAAGGGTCAGTTTAGGCGACAAAAATCTGACCCCACATCAATCAAGGGATTTTGCATTGGTTTGCATTGGTTTGCATGTCCTTTTGTGCAAGAAATGCATTAAAAGTTAATTTGATATATCTTTTTGATATCTTTTTCTATTGAGACCTATTATTTTAGTATGTTTATGAGAAATATAGTATTTTCATGTATTATCATAATTTTCATAGCTATTGATTAAATAGATGCAGTCTTTTAAGTCAAATTAAGCTATTTTAGTAATATGTGGCTTTTTGACTTATTTTATTGTGTATGAACTTCAATAATAATTTATTTACTTTTGTTAACCTATAACACTATATTATTATATATATTATATGTTCAACAAATATTGGATCATCATAATGCTTAATTTAATATCTTTATCATCATTTTAAGCTGAAACAAAGCAAATAGTCACTTTTTAGCACTCTTCCCGAGGTGGTCGGCCACTAAGGGGTAATTTTGTCATTTTTGATGTTATATTGTATTTTGCTACTTAATTGTACTTAAATTCTTGATTTAGGGTATCCATGTGTCAAAATTTGGATTTTTAAGACTTTTTGCTGTACTAGGGGCAAAATGGTCATTTAACCCTATTTATGAAGATTTTTGATTTTTAACTCATTATTTCATGATATTTACATCATTTAGAATGTTGGGAGACTCTTCGGATGCTAAGGTTTTGTTGCTTATGCTTTGGCCCTTTTTAGGATTTTTGGGTCGAACTTAAGGTTTTCGATTCGAGTTAGGGTTTTGAATCTCGTCCATGCTCTATAGCCTTGTGGACTATCTGTCACTAATACTAGGGTCCGAGCAAGGTTATTACACTAATAATATTCATAATAAATCATTTCACACACTGGGGATAAACCCAGGGGTTACGAGGGGAATATATTCCAAAATATTTACAAAAATGGCAACCAAGGATGCCCTACATTTAGAACCAAGAAGACAACAACCCATCCCAACAATGGTTTATACGGAGGGACTCCAATATGCCATGATACAAGCATATAAATATGATATCATGAATTCTAAATCATTATAATGCGCAAGATTCATGTTATCATCAACTAGCATGGCAAGATTCATGTTATAATGCGCAAGGCATAAGATTCAAGTATGGGAAGCACAAGCCACAATTCTCAAGATACAATTCAAACTTGATATCATGAAATCTAAATCATTATATATTCACTTAAAACACTAATCAACTAATTCAATGAATCATCATATAAAAACTCGGGTCCCATAGCAAAGGGTACTCATAAAAAAATCGAGTATTAAATTAAAAGAACCAACAAGGTTTTTGGCCATCTAGGCTTGGAATCAAATTATGATTTTTAAATACCATTTAAATAAAAATATTTTCTACAATTCTCATGTTTAACACTAAGGCCAAAACCTAAGGCAAAAGGGTGATCAAAACATTTTTAGCAAAAAAGGTTCAGTACTTTTCTCAAGATTTTACCAAAAATATGCTTCTATTGGTCTCGGCTTTAGGGAATCTGATCAAGTCCAAATGAGCCCATTTTTGAGTATATGCTAGTTCAACATGTTTCCTACAAGTTTCATGTTTAGAATTAAGGGTAGTTGTTTGGAATAAGTTAGACATTTTGGCCAGTTTAGAAAATAGGTTCTGTGAGCTGCCAAAACTCAACAGAGCCAGCTTTGGACAGAGGGTTTGAAACATTTTTGGGGGATCATCCCGAGGCCTTAAAATTTGATATTTGGAAAAAAAGTAGTTCAATATGTTAGATACAATATTCATGTAGACCACTTTTGGAATAGGTCACTACAAATAGGAGTTTTGAACTACACACAAATATGTGACAGAAGTGTCCTTTGAGGGCTAAGACTCAACAGAGAATTTCAAAGAGATTTTGACCTATCAAAACTAAATATTTTGTGCACAATATTGATGGGTAAGTAGATATACATGTTATCTACAACTTTTATGTTTTGAGCAAAGTTCGGCTCTCATTGTAAACTAGGGTTTTCAGATCAGTGGTGTTAACTAGTTAAAAAATGACACACTCTTGTAAAATTGCAATTTCTTGAATAAAAGATAACAGAAAAATATAAATATGAACATTAAGAACATGCTTAGATCAATTTTCTACATTGAGTTATGTCGTTCCAATGTTTAGGGCAGAAACATCTATGTTGTCAAAAATCAAGTCACTTAGGGTCCAAGTCTCTTACTTATGACATGTCAAGTTTTTGTCCACTTTCTTTGCATACTTGTATTTTGGACATTAATATCAAGGCTCCAGCACACTTATAAGTCATTAAATTCAAAAATAACAACACACAACAACATTTTATATCACCCACAAACATAACAGTCTTAAATTTTCAACTACGACACCTTTTCGGTTTATATTCAGTTCACGATTCTTAGAGTGTTTAAAGAGATGTGTTGAGGGATATTAGATATAAGGTTTAGTGGTTTTACTTACTTATTTGAGAGATCAAAGAAGAGTGGATGATGGATTAGGACTTTGTTTTAGAAAACTTCCCTTGATTCCTTCCCTTTTCTTCCTTTTTCTTCCTTTTTCTCACCTTAAAACTCAGGAGCAGTGAATTCTGGTTTCTCCCCCTCTCTTGCACACAAATATCAAGTGGAGAAGAGGTGTTTGGCTTGGTTTATATAGGCAAGGGCTTAGGGACAAGGGGGAACAAAAAGTATCCTTGAAAGACTTTTTTTCCTTTTTAATTAATGAGAGAAGAAGATGATTTGAGTTGGTTCAACTTTTGAGGCCTACAAATTAGATATGGGGAAGATAAATACAGTTAGGGGCTAGTTTGGGGGATAACAATCTGATTCCCCATCAATTAAGAGGCTTTTCTTGATTTTTATGCCCTTATTTTACAAGAAAATGCATTAAAAGTTAATTTGATGTTTCTTTTTGGTGTCTTTTTCTACTGTGACCTATTATTTTAGTATGTTTATGTTAAATATAGTATTGCCATGTATTATCATTATTTTCATAGCAATTGATTAAATAGATGTAGTTTTTTAAGTTAAATTAATCTATTTTGACAATATATAACTTTTTGACTTATTTTGTTGTGTATGAACTTTAATAATGATTTGTTTGCTTTTGTTAAGCTATAACACCATATTGTTATGTATATTACTTTTTTAACAAGTATTGGATCATCATAAGGCTTGACTTAATACCTTTCTCATCATTTTAAGCTAAAAAGAAAACAAAAAGCTACTTTTTGGCACTCTTCCCAAGGTGGTCGGCCACTATGGGGTATTTTTTTTATTTTGATGTCATTTTGTCCTTTTCTACTTAATTGTACTTAAATACTTGATTTAGGGGGTCCATGTGTTAAAATTTGAATTTTTAAGACTTTTTGCTATACTATGGGTAAAACAGTCATTTTACCCTACTTATGTGGATTTTTTATGTTTAATCTTATATTTCATGTTATTTACATAATTTAGAATATTGGGAGACTCTTCGAATGTCAAGGTTTTATTGCTTGAGTTTTAGACTTTTTTCAGGTTTCCGGGCTAAACTTAGGGTTTTCGAGTTGAGTTAAGATTTTGAATCTCGTCCATGCTCTATATCCTTGTGAACTATTCATCACTAATACTAGGGTCCGAGCAGGGTCTTTACACATTCCTTTATCAACTACATTGTTACAACTCGGGTCTAGACCAGGTCATTACAGAATAAATCAAGATATCATCCACGAACACAACTACAAACTTATCAAGATAAGGGTGATAAACACAATTCATCATGTCCATGAATATAACCAGAGCATTTTTTAGACTGAATGGCATGACTAAAAATTCGTAGTGCCCATAGCTGGTGTGGATAGCTGTCTTCGCAATGTCTTCCTTTATTCTCAACTGGAGGTAACCCGATCTTGAGTCAATTTTGAATAAGCAACTTGAACCCTTTAGTTGGTCAAACAAGTCATCAATTCGTAGCGGTGGATACTTGTTCTTCACAGTTACTTGGTTCAACTTCTGGTAATCAATATATAAATGTAAGGATCCATCATTCTTCTTGGCAAATATATATGTGAGACCCTGACCCATTTAAATTTTATCATGTCTTTTAGCATGTTAATTATTGTTTTAAAATCGTTGTGGTAGCATGTTTATGTGTGTTTTATACATGTTCAGGCTTAGAAATGCATGTTGGGTTGGATCTCAGGGCCGTTGGGCGTTGTGGTGCGAAGTTAAAAAAAAGAAGATATTTTTGGGTGGGTCTATAAATATCAGGCCTTAGATATTTTTAGAAAAAACCTTAGCCTGCTAGCTAAGTTTCGTTTCAAAACCTTTGCCTTCTCTTTAGCTTTTGGTGGGCCCAGGGCTTAATTTTTGGCGATCAGATAGTGGATCCATGCTTTCTACACTATGGACTTCACGTTCATCCAGACAGAATCTCATTTCGATGAGGTTCATTTTTTGAGGCGTTCAGTTTTTGACTCAACGAGGTAGGATACTAGACTCTCATGTCTAAAAGGGGTGCTGCATGGAATATTATGCATTTTTACAATTTTAAAATGCTTGAAAAGTTGTTTTATATTTTAAAAAGTCAGGTTTTGCTCTTAAATCATTTTTTGTCATTTTCGATTGGATGAAATGAGTTTTGAGGCGCTTCTTTCGGTATTTTGTTGTAATTTTGGGTTTATGTATGTCTGTGGGTATCAAAAGAAAGTTTTGATGCTTCGATTTTAGAGTTGGGAAGTTGATCCCGTAGCTAAAGTTTGTTCTCGCCGTGGTCCAATCGACTGGGATAAGTGATCCAATCGATTAGGTCAACAGTATGGTGATTAAGTCGACTATATTTGGGGGTTAAATTGACTGGATTGGGTTTATGTGGAGTTTTTAGTTTCCAGTAGCTTTTCGATCGACTGAATTTTGCGCTTCAGTCGACTGATGTCCTGTTGGGGTTGTTTGGCCTTAGAGGTTTGTTTATGTTTTGTTGTCGTCCTCAGGGATGACGTGATTTTGTTAAACGTGGTGTTTATACGTCATTATGTGCGTTACATATTTGGGTCTGTGATTCTTTCCTAAAAAGGTGAGTTTTAGAAAAAGATGGTGTTTTGTGAAAACGTTTGTAAAAATCGAGGTTTTAGAGGTTTGGAGCTAGCCTTTGGGGTTAGGTTTCGTCTTGTAGAATGTTAGTTGTTTGGGTTAGTGGATGACGAGTTGTATGGCATGTGATGTCGTGATGGGTTGTGTGGCATGTGATGTCGTGACGGGTTATGTGGCATGTGATGTCGTTATGTGAAACGTTGGGTTTGTACATGCCTTTGTGAGTTAAAACTCTAGTTTTAAAAAAGTATAGTGAGAGGGATGGATAGGTGGTTTCGGGTTGCATGTGTTGCGTGGGTTGCGTGAGTTGCATGTGTTGTGTTGCGTGGGTTGCTGGTGTTGCATCGGCTAACTCTGGTCGACGATGTATTAGATGGGACTGCGATCCTTCGGTGAAAGCCCGAGAAGATGGTTGTTTATGGTTGGACGAACGTTAGCTCTGGTTGACGATGTATTAGATGGGGCTGCGGTCCTTTGGTGAAAACGCGAGAAGGTACATTAGATGGGACCATGGTTCTTTGGTGAAAGCCAGAGAAGGTGCATTAGATGGGGCTGTGATCCTTCGGTGAAAGCCCGAGAAGATCCTTGTGTTAGGTGTGAATCATCGTGGATATTATAGAACTGTTTTTGGGGCTCGTGGGAGTCGATATATATATATAGCTGTGTTAGTGTGGGGGCTCATGAGAGTCGATATGTATATATACTTGTGTTGCATGTGGGGGCTCGTGAGAGTTGATATATATATCTGTATTGCATGTAGAGCTCGTGAGAGTCAATGATTGTGTGCAAAGCGTTGTGGAGTATATCTATATATATATCAAACTATTTTTTTTAGGCTCGTGTGAGTCGAAATGTCCATATCTTTTTGCATTAGCATGTTTAGATTTTATTTCATGTTTGTCTAGTTTCTGCTGAGCTTTAGAACACGGTGTGGGATTTGAAAATATTTTTCAGGTGCATAAGATCATGCAGGTTGATCTGCATGTGCCAATTGGGGCGGAAGACCTGTAGTCTTCTTTTATTTCCTTTTTGGACCATGTATTATTTTTCATGTTCTTTGTGTTGGGACCAAGTGTTGTAAGCCTGTTGGCAATTATATTTAGTGCATGTATGTTCCCTATCTTGAGAGTGAAACATCGGGTTAGGTGTTATTTATGGGTGTTTTGGGCGGCCCAGAGTTTGGGGCATGACAAAATCCATAGCTCCCCAGGGTGAAGTACTCGGGCGTGTAAAGCCTTTGTCTAACAACTCTTGATGCTGTACCTTCAACTCCTACAACTCAGCCAACACAAAATGATATGGTGACATAGAAATAGGCACAGTTCCCGAAATAAGATCAATAGAGAATTCAATTACTCATCGCAATGGTAACTCAAACCAATCATTAGAAAAAACATAAAAAAACTCACAAACAATGGGAGGGAGTTCCCCTTAGGTAGAATCAACCTCGCTCATCAAGAGGGTAGAGAAAAGAGAGTTAAGGCTTCCACGACTTCGCAAGCAATGAAGTATGGGTATCGAACCATCGTCCCAATCACCCACAAAATAAAAAAAAAATCACTCTCAAGTGTACAAATGGACACTCAATGCCAATCACAGTCATTGTATGCATGATAGGTAATCAACTAATCCATCCTTAAGATGACATCGAAGGTAGTCATATCAAGAATAATGAAGTCGAACGCTAGATAACAATTAGTGATCTCAACCTAATAAGTGTTAGGGTTGTATACTAAGAAACCATGGATTTTGTTGGCTCTAGTTTTTATTTTATTCTTTAATAAAATTGTTTTCCATTTTATGAGATTCTTAACGAGCAATGTATGCGATATCATTTTTTTAATGTTACACATGGATGTCCTTTATTCTGGATAGTATTTAATCTGGTGTGTAGAGTACGACTTCCACACATAAGACCAGATTATAAGTTCTTACAGAATATAAGTTTACGGCTCACAGTTTAGATGGAATTGGACAAACCATATGTATGACTATAGCACAGAGTTTTAAGAGATCTGTTTTGGTTACAGGGAATAGATAATAGTGTCGTTTATTATTTTAACTCTCTGTGCTAGTACACTTTGTGTATTTAACAAGATCGCATTGGAATAATTAATTTTATACTAACTATATAAATCAATTCACACCACAAGGTTATTATGAGTGCTTATACTCTTAATCTCAAAATAATTATTATTCACGTATATTTAGTATTTGTTGTTTTGAATCTTTAGAGGGTGTGATCTATTACGGGTTAATATTTTCAGTGAGTTGGATAGCGGTATTAAATATATGGAAAATATTAATTATTGACAGAATTCACATCCCGATTGTTTAGAATTGACGATACCCCCTTAAGAAAGTTTGTAAGTTTTTACTGGGTCAAACCCTGCAGGTGGATTTGATTATCCAGCTGTCAAATAAGTTAAGCGGAAGGACATAAGAAATTTTAAGAAGCCAATTAAATTAAATTATCAGTAATTAAATTTAATTAGCAGGTATCAAAAATTTTAATGTGGGGAGATGAGTTAAGAATTTAATAATAGGAGTTCGAATAATCGGTTTTGAGAATGTGGCTAGTAGTGCAATTACAAATTCTTTAGTGGTATAAATTGTAATATATGTTTTTATAAAATTGTCTCAGGGATATGCGAGTTTTCATAATTACATTAAAAGCCCAAGTCATATTTACTCCACAGGTCCCTACTGTAACCCTATATATATGCGGTTATGCTAACCCTAACCTACATTCGACATTCATTATTGAATTAGGGTTTTTACATAAATCCTAGGTGGCTAGATTAGCAGGTTCATGATCACGATAGACCATAGCTCACTCTATATTCGTGACTCGCAATCAAAAATATAGTAGAATGCTTGATCGGGGCTTCAACTTGAAGGATACACATTCGTGGTTGTTGTAGTAACCGAAATCATTCTACCAAATTTCAAAAGGTATAATCCTGAATCCAACTTTTGGAGTATGGGCTTTATTTTGATTCGACTTCAAAAAATTTTAAACTGGAACCTGTTTCGGCAATTGCTCGTTCAGTATTTTTTGGTCAAAAAAATCGTATTCAAATTAATGATCTTGACAGTTTGCCTCCAACAATTAGTGTTAGAGCTGTTTTGATTAATGAATATGGTTTTATCGAGGGATCGGGTAGCTTTGAACTGTGCTAACTTTGTTTTATAGGCGTTTTAATCCCAGTTTTATGATCATCATTATAATCATATTTGATTGAATGGTTTGAATGATGATTTAATTATTTTTTTAATCACGATGGTTGATCGTGATAGTTTAGGCTTTTTAGATCAATTGTGAGCTTTCGGAACATAGGTTTTGATGTAAAAGCTTTATTTGTTTTTTAGATATTGTTTGATATATGTAAAAATAGGTTTGAATACACGAAGAACAAGCACCGGCAGTGGTTTTGGGTGTTTCGAGCCACAGATCAAGGTATTTTTTCTATTGATTTTGTGATAGATTTTCCAGTAAATCCTCTGCAGTTTTTAGTCTTAGAAAACAGTATTAAAACAGTTTCCAAAAACACGAAAAAATTGGCACAAAACAGCCCCACCGGTGGCGCCTTCGGCGACGACAGTTCGAGCTATTTTCGGTGTTTTTTTTAGGTGTTTTCGAAACTATTTTTTGCAGGTTTTTAGGCATAAAAAAGTAGTAAAATATGGCTGAAAAATAGTCTAAAAGAAGAGAAAAACAGCTGCCAAAAGCGATAGAAAAACAGCAGCGGCGTCAGCGGTTTGCCGCGGCAGCAATGGCTATTTTGGGGACTATTTTCGAGGATTCTCGGGATTATTTTCAAGGCGTTCTTCTGGGCATCATTTGGGTGTATATCAATGTTGAAAACAGCAGAAAATGGGAGTCAAAACAACCCCGAAATGAGGGAGAAACGGCAGCAACGGCGGCAGTGGCAGCGATAGCTTCTTCGGAGCTTTTCAAAAACCATTTTTGGGATTGTTTTCGAACTAGTTTTTTGATAGAAAACTATTATTTTTTTATCTGCCATTTTTTAGAAAAAATTGGGGCAAAAATGGATGTCGGAGGAGGCGGCAAAATTCGCACGAAGGCGACGGCTTAAGCAGCATCGACGGTAGCTGGCAGTGGCTAGTGGCTGGGCTGTTATGGCCAGCTATTTTGATGGTTTCGGGGGTAGTATTATATAATTATAATTCTGCGTTACAAAGATTCTTGGCAGGTTTTGAATGCCGAGAAGCTGATTATGATAAGATTGAATGATTTCAAGCTTATCGTTTAACAAAAAGCTGAAACTCAAAAGAGTTTCTATTTGATCATAAAATCAAAACATATATATCTTGCATTTTATATTTATTTAAATTGCGTAGATGATATATATATCTGTTTTATATTTTTTGTTTATTTTAATTAGTTCAAAAAAATTCAATTTTAATTAATTTTTGTAACGAAAAAATAAAATAAAATTTTCTTTAATTAAAATTAATTTTTTTTAGAAACTTATAGATATTTTTTTTTGTTACAAAGTAACACGTTTAAGATGATTTTTTTTAAATCGGATATCTTGAAAAAATATGAAATTAATTTCAAATTTTGAATTAATTAAAAAGAATAGTTTAATTTTAATAAATTATTATTTTTTGAAAAAATGTGTAACATGAAAAATAAAATTAATTGTTGATTTTATTTAAAATTAATTTTTTAAATAAATAAGAATTTTGGAATATTTTATTTTTTACACATTAAAATACGAAAAGATGGTTTGAAAAAATCATAATCTTTCAAATCTTGTGGTTTTTCAAAATTAATAAATTCATTTTAATTAAACAATTTTTATAACTCTAAAAATTATTTTAAAAAAACTAAGTGGCAGAAGAAATTTATTCACAAATAAATCTCGCGGTCTCCATCTCTAGTTCGTAGGTGATATGGTTTATTTTCCGTGTTGGCAGTAAAGCCTTCCCCCTTATCGGACATAATTAATTACGGTATCGCCGATATGGACATCATTTGGGGATAATTCTGAATAATTATTACTGGGAATCACTTCTCTATTTGAAGGTTTCATTGCGAAGCGATTGATTCAGGATTAAGTGGTAGTTAACACTTAGCTGTAAATAATAGTATTCTCTCCATCTGAGTTACTATTATTATTTACTGGAATAAAACTATGTCAGCTATTTACTTTTATGTGGCACGGTCTGTTGCCTGGATAATAAAATTAATAGGAATTAGCCTATCTGGACAAATGATGGATAGTAGTTTCTTTCCATCGATGCATGCTATTCACAGGGTACTAGGCTGCTGATAAATTTTTTTTAAATGGTAAAGAGAACCTTTAAAAATAAAATTCAAAATTTTTTCTTGTCATAATTAATGATTTTTAATTATGTGATTCTCTGAATTAAAATGGCTTTCAATTCACTTGCAACAGCTATACTTAAAGAAAACAAATTAACGGGACCAAACTATGTAGACTGGAAAAGGAATATGGATATAGCTTTAACTACCGAGGGTATTCTTAGGATGCCAGAAAATGTTTTTGTTTCTGAAAAGGGTTCTTCTTCTAAGCCGAAAGGCAAGAAGAAGAAAAAAGTTCAGAAATAGGGTGACACAATTTTTAAGGTAGTTAATGAGGCACAGATTAGTGTGAAAAAGCTAAAAGAAAGGTGCTTTCACTACAACTAGACACGGCACTAGAAAAAGTAATGTCCAGATTTTCTCAGCAAACAGAACAAGCAATGTAACTTCTATTCATTAGTTGTGAAAACATGTTTAGCGGTGTTATCTACCAGTACGTGGTGTGTAGATATGAGAACCACTAATCATGTCTGCAATTCATTACAAGAATTCTAGAAAATTCGACAACTCAGTGATGAGAAGATTTACCTACATATGGGCAATAATACCAGGGTGGCAGTAGTTGCAATGGGAGAGTTACTCTCAGTTTTAGTAGAGATAGAGTTTTACTTTTAAAAGATTACCTTTATGTACCTTCTATTAGAAAAAATTTAATTTTTATTTCTAATTTAGTGAAGAACAATTATTCTGTTCATTTTAATAACTCTGTGGTTATTAAGAAAAATAAACGTTTTATTTGTTCTAGTATATTGGTGGATAATCTGTATGTTAAATCTCCTATCTCTCCTACACTATAACTAACTAAGTTGAATAATACAACTAATTTACCATATAAGAGAAATGATCCTTATTTAATGAACCACACGTTTCTTTGGCATTTACGCTTAGTCATGTTAATCTAAATAGGATAAATAAACTAGTAGTACATGGACCTTTGAATTGATTGGAAGTGGAGACACTTTTAGTCTGTGAGTCCTACTTAGAAGGTAAGATGACCAAAAGACCCTTTTCGACCAAAGGCTATAGAGCTAAAGAACCGTTGGAACTAGTTCACTCTAATGTGTGTGGTCTTATGACTATCCGAGCTAGAGGTGGCTTTGAGTACTTCGTGAGTTTCATTGACAACTACTAAAGGTATGGATACATTTACCTAATATACCGTAAGTTTGAGTGCTTTGAGAAACTCAAAGAATTCAATGTGGAGGCAAAAAAGTGTCTGGGTAAATGTATCAAGTCACTACGATTCGATCGTGGTGGCGAGTACCTTTTTGAAGAGTTTAGGAACTACTTGACATCAGAAGGGATTATATCCCAGTTGACTGTACTTAGGCACTCTGTAGTAGAATGGTGTAGCAGAAAAAAGGAATAAGACTCTTATGGAGATGGTAAGGTCGATGATGAGTTATTTGAAATTACCCAATTCGTTTTGGGGACTTGCATTAGAGACAGCGGCTTATATTCTAAACTTGGTACCTTCTAAGTCAATACCTTCGACTTCCATAGAATTGTGAATCGGGCGCAAACCTAGTCTGAGGCATATTCGGATTTAAGGTGTTCAGCACATGTGATGAAAGGAAACGCGGGTAAGTTGGAACCGAGGGTAGAAGTTTGTTTCTTTATCGGGTATCCCAAGGGAACGGAGGGTGGTTTATTTTATAATTCTAAGGATCAGAAGGTCATTGTTAGCTGCAATGCCCGATTCTTGAAAGAGGAATATATTATGAACCACAAGCACAAAAGTAAAATTGTTGTCGAAGAATTAAGAGTAAATACTAATAGAATGAAAGAGGAACCACAAGTCACTGATATCCCATCGTCTCGTCGTAGTGGAAGGATTATCGGAACAGGTACTGATCCTGAACCAGGTCAAGGTGCTACTATTAACATGTCAGACGAGCATGTCGGTAATGGTGCACAGGATTCAAGTTCTGCACAGCGCGTTACTGCTAGTACATAGACGCAGGTAGTGCCTCGTCATAGTGGGAGAGTTGTTCATCAACCCGATCGGTATATGTTCTTTGGAGAGTCTTTTGACAGGATTTCGGTTGAACTGGATACCAAAGCATGTAACTACAACGAAGAACTCTAGGATAAAGATGCAGATCTTTGACAAAAGGCTATGAATTTAGAGATAAAATCTATGTATTCTAATCATGTCGGGATACTTGTAGAACCACCTTAAGTGATAAAACCTATCAGATGCAAGTAAGTCTACAAGAGGAAGAAATGAGCAAATGAAAAGGTAGAAACCTTCAAAGCTAGGCTTGTTGTAAAAGGGTTCACTTAGAAAGAAGGGATCGATTATGAGAAAACCTTTTCACCGGTAGCCATGTTTAAGTCTATCCGAATTCTCTTACCCGTTGCAGCACATTTCGATTATGAAATTTGACAAATGGATGTCAAGATAGCTTTCCTTATTGGAAGTCTTAACGAGTGTATCTATATGGTACAACCAAACGATTTCATAGTAAAGGGCTAGGAGCACATATTATGCAAGCTTAAGAGATCCATTTATGGACTTAAGCAAGTATCGAGGTCTTAGAATACTCAATTTGATCAAGCCATAAAGTCTTATGGTTTTGATCAAAGTCCAGATGAGTTCGATGTGTACAAGAACCGTGACGGAAGCGTGACGAAAGCGTGGTGGTCTTTTTAATACTTTATGTAGATGATATCTTGCTCATAAAAAATGATATGGGTCTGTTATCTTCGATAAAAGTATTGTTATCTGGGCAGTTCGATTTGAAGGACATAGGAGAAGCCAGTTACATCCTTGGGATCAAGTTTTTACGAGATCAAAAACAAAGGATGTTATGCTTATCACAAGCATAGTATATAGATGACATCCTTGCTCGTTTTAGCAAGTAGGATTCCAAGAAAGGGTTTCTCCTTTTCAGGCATGGAATCACTCTATCCAATGATCAGTGTCATAAGACACTTGATGAGATAGATGTGAGACCCCGACCTCTTTTTATTTTTTTTAAAAATGGTTTAAGTGTTGCTGGAGTTAGAATTAATGTTCTTTAAACATGTTTGGTTGTGTTAAATTGGACGAAAGGAATTTTACGATTTCTTTCAAGGTTGTTGGACTTGTGCGTATCCACGATTTTTGAAAGAGGGTGGTTCAATGGATTGGTTTCGGAGTTTGAAAAACATTTTAAACTTATTTTTCAGTTGGCAGGAGGTTTTTAGTCAACTGAGGAGTGAAGTTCAGTTGACTGGGGGTGTCCAGAAGGTTTTCAGTCGACTGACAAGGGCTGATCAGTCGACTGATCTTAGGTCAGTGGAGTTTCTTTTGAGATCCAGAAGGTTGTCAGTCGACTGACCTTGGTGGTTCAGTCGACTGACCTGAGATATTTTTGCGTGGCTTATAAATATCAACCTTTTGGAAGATATTTTCATATTTTTGTTGCTTCTTGAGCATGTTTCGGTTTTCTGTACCTTCTCTATAGATTTCTGAGGGCTCGGGGCTCGATTTTCAGCGATTGAACTGCGGATTCTTGATGTTAGTGTCGGGAGCTTCGCATTCATTCGAACAAAATTCTATTTTGTTGAGGTTTGATTTTTGAGACATTGAGCTTTTAGCTCACCGAGGTAAGATCCTAGACTATATTGTCTTTAAAGGGTGCTACGTGCAGTTGGATATGTTTTCACATATTGAAAATGCTTTAAATGCTATGTTTTATGTATAAACCATGTTTTATTTGGGTAAAAAGCATGTTTTGAGCTTTTTCTTGGTTTATTATATGTTGTGGTGTGAGGAACCTTCGGGGTTGGACTCGCAGTGTTGTGTGGGTTTGGTGAGAGGAACCGTTTGGGTTGGACTCACGTGAAAGTGTTTTAAATGTGATAGTAAAAAAAGACTGAGAAGAGATCTTTAGATCTAGCAAGTTTGGGCACGAGTTGCTCCATGGTGAAAGACCGTAATATTGCGTAGAATTGGGTGTCTCTGCCCGCCGACTAGTGAATCGAGAAAGGAAGCAGGTCGTGTCAAAAGTATAGGGCATCTAGTTACTTCACGGGCCTTGTACGGCCTGGTGGTAGTAACGTGATGGGGTCTATATGCCCGACCGACGGTGGCGCCTTATTTTGACCACGAGTTAGTAGGGTCACATGAATGTGATCTGTGTGTGTGCGTGCATATGTGCGCGTTGGTTAACATGAGTTTTCTGAACGAAAACCGTTTTGAGGCTTGTGTGGGCCTGTTGGAAAATTGGGAATTTTCAAGATGGAAAATCTTTGAAGCTCATATGATTGAGCTAACTATATGCTATGTGATTGCATATTCTACTTTACGACTTTATAGTCTATTTCTATTGGGCTTCGGCTCATGTTGTGGAATTTGTTAAACCTTTTTCAGGTGAACGTGGTCCTGTAGGTTGACCTTGGGGTGCCCGGAGGTGGCTGATGACAAGACTTCTGTTTTGTCTTGATAGGCAATTTATACCTTTTAATTTTTTTTTTTTCATGTTGGTTATAACATCTTGTAAAGCATTATATTTCTTATAGATGTATGCATAACTTTATGATTTCGAGAGAACCATGGGTTGGTTGTTGTTTTTTGTAGTTTCTTACTACATTTTACGTTGTTGGGCTGAACGGTTTACAAACGGGGTTTTCAAATGGTTTAAGTCTCATATAAACTCTTGTGCTTCGAGAGGGATTTTAGAACGACTTGTACCTCTTTTAAAAAAAAGGATTTTCTTATCCCAAAAATATATTTTGTTTTGTTTTAAAGGCTTGGCGTTTGGAGCCGTAACTGTAGTCTTTTGGCTACTCTTTTAATAAACCCTCGGTAGTGTAGTTTTACAAAGGTTTTAGCCTCGTTTTGGCTTTATAATTTTCATCCCTTTGTGTTGGGGAATTTTTGGTGGTTGTTCGTAGGCTTTTCGCATGACCTAGAGTTTGTGGTGTGACAAATTGGTATCAGAGCTCTGAGTTTGAATACCTATGAGCTGTGCAAAGAGGGTGCATCACCTTGTGAGGATGTGTGTGTGCTTGGTTGCCTATAATTTGTACATGAGCATGTTAGTTGTTGAGCATGTTGATGCCGTGTATATGTGAGCATGGAGGTTGGACATTGGAATTGATTAGTCATGCCTTCGGGAGTTTGGATTAATAAACTTGGGAGCCAAGTTAGAAACGCATTTTGCGGATGTGATTTTTAGCAAGGAATCTAAGTAGGTTATCTAAAGTGATACGTCATTCTTGTTAGTTCTCCTCGGTATCGATGTTGTTTCTGCATAATTGTTGTGGCTATGTGTTAGCATGATTATGTGGTACATGTTAGAAATAACATGGTAGATCGACCTTAGGTTGTCGTGTTTCATGTTTTCTTTATATATAACATGTACGACTTTTGAGACGACGAGACCGTGGTTGGGTCTTGGATGTGCGACTCGGCTGTTAATAGTTGCAGAGGTAAGGTTATGGGCATGAGCAGAGAGCAAGGTTTTGTTCGGTATAGTCGAAGCATGGTTGATGGCTTTGGCCTTGGTAAGTGGCTTCTCCTAAGAGTATGCTACTGGAGGTTTGAGTTATGTTATGGATGGCCTTGTGAGTAGGGGCAATGGGGTGTTGGAGACCTTGGAAATCAGTTGTTATGACTGGATTTGTGGATAGTGATAATCCCTTTCGCGATTTAGGTGTACGTGGTTTTTGCCGTGTTAGGTAAGTCATGAGCCATGCTGTGTCATGAGCCGTGTACTCAGGATGGGATATAGACGCGAACTTAGTGGATGGGAGCGTAATAATCCTTGGTTAGACGTATGTTGAGAGAGAGAACGTAAGTGGTTTTGGAGATATTCCCTGGTAGTTAGGATGCTAACAGGTGTCAGAATAGCATCTGAGGATGTTGTTGGTAGTCTGAGTGGTTCTGATGATCTTGGACGTTATATACCTTTTTGAGGTTTGAGATTTGAGTTCTGAGTGAGTGAGCTCAAGGATATGGGGATGAGTATGAGTTGCAGATATGCTGGGAAGAGCATGGGCCGCGACTGTGTTGGAAGGAGTAAGGGTTTAGGATATAATTCAAACATATAACGAGTAGCAGTTTTATGGGATTCCTACGAGAATGCAAGTTCGTGGTTTGATCGTTATCTTCGTGATCAAGAGACCGTGCTTAGGAACCGTGTTGGCACTATGTGGTAGGTTAGTGTTGAGACGATGTATCATGGCTGTGATATGTCTGGATGTTATTGTGTTTCACCTTAGGTTCAGAGGTGGGTATGTTGTTTGCCCATGGGAATGAAGTGTGGAGTAATAAGGATCAGTAATGTGCCGTGTGATTTGGCTAGCCTGAGGCGATATGTTAGAAATCGATGTGTGCTTTGAGAGCGAAAGTGAAGAAGGTGTCTACATAGTTAAGGGAGTTCTTGGTAACTCTCGATGAAGGGTTCTAGGATTGGGTTTCCTTTGTATGGTGCTGTACGCTTTCTATGTAAGTTGTGTGAGCAGTGGGCTTGAGGTCGTGACGTAGTTATGGTTTACCGAGCAGGAGTTAGGTGAGTAAGCACAACCTGGTGGTGTGAGGTTTTGGCACAATGGAATGTTGACGTGTGTCTCTGTGCACGGTAATTGATGAGCTTGTACCCCTATGGGATGGGATGCGTCGTACAAGGTATAAGGATTGATGGTGTTCGTATATGTGTGCGGATGAGGTCTGGGTTGAGAGCTTGGTGTAGCTGCAGATCTGAGTAACGTGATTGGGGTTAACAACAGCTATTTGACTGTGATCGATGTGACCTCAAGGTGAGATGTACTAGGTTCTTTAGGGGCCAAGTGTCAATGAGTACTAGGGGTACGCTGAGGTTGGGTCATGGTTCCTTGTTGCCCTTTGCTTTTCTTTGGATAGAGAGAGAGTTTCTTTGTGGACGGTTATCTGGTGCGAGTTGTTTCATCTCAGTGGGATGGAGATGTCGGGTTCTTGATTGATTTGGACTTGGTTGTGTTTTGAGACAAGTTTTTGTGGATTTGTACCCGTGTTGAGATCCTTTAAGTGTGCCTTGGAGACTTATATCACTGTGATCTAGTGATTATGGGATTGACTCTTCGTGGTTTCGATGCATGGTGCATGGATATATGCCTTCTTGGATGTTGAGTATCTGTGTGTATGACTTGGGATCTGATTGCTCCTGCAGTTGAGGACCGTAAAGAATTGCACTGTAAGGACCTGGTTCTAAACCATAGGATTAGTGACGGTAAACTTATAGGATATTATGTCATAGTAAGATTAAAATCTTAACATGATCAAAACCTAAGAATCAGACCCCGAGAATCAAAAATCCTAAAATAAAAAAGAAAGCTCTCTAATCTTGAAGATCATTAAGTTTTCTTAAGAACACTCACTCAAAACCCTAAAGAGCTAAACTTTGAAATAAAACTCCGAGCCCCAAAACCTTATTAAGAAATGCTGACCTAACCTCATAACCTTTCAAGCCCAACAATCTATATGTGTTGTCCTATTACAGCAAAACCCGACTCCCAAATCCAAAGAATAAGAAAATCCAACCCAAGCCCCAACGTGAAAAGAAAATTATACTAAAAAACCTAAACCCTGTGACTTCTACTAATCACACTTCGACCTCAAGTTTTTAAAATAACTATACTTTCACCCTAAGATACCAAAGTTCATAGCAAATTATCAATGCCATATGAAGACACTTAAATTTTCATCTAGATTACACCCAAGTGTTCCTAAAACTCTTAGTATCAACAATTGCACACTAGTCCCTCACGTCTTTAAAATTTCACAAAAGTCTCTAAGATATTTCTCACACATAATTCCCTACAATAAACATTAATTAATATATATGTGCTAAATACATATATGTCACGTGTGTGAGACCACCTATAAGTATGTGCCAACTTTATTTTAATAAGATAAAATATAATATTTCAAATCAAATCAAATAAAATTTCAACTTAAAAAAATATATATATAATTATATTTTCAAGACTTGCAAAAAAAAATAATAATTAAATAATAAAATAGTATTAAATAATAAGAATAATAAAGCATAAATAAATAGCCAAATAATATAATAAATATTAAAAGAATAATAGTAATTATAAAGTTTAAAATAATAATATTGTAAAAAATGTTAAATTGCAAAATAATAATCTCACCACCAACTCACACACATTCTCCAACAAAATTTTATATATACAAGTATATATAGAAATGATCTCAACAACACAATCAATAATATCGAATCTCTACAACACAAAATCACAATATCTAATACAAACTTTTTATATACAAAAATATATATATACATATAATAAAAGAATCTCTACAATACATCTAATATAATAATCAATAAATAATTAAACATATATAATAATATAATAATCAACAAAATATTAAATCGCTATAACACTAACCTCAATTTAAAATAATAAAATAAAATAGGGTAAAAACAAATTAACTTTATTCTTTATATATATATATATATATATATATGTGTGTGTGTGTGTGTGTGTGTGTGTGTGTGTATATATGCATGTAGTAAGATATATTTATATATAATCTTTTACATCTTTTTCCTACAATTTAATAAAATATTCAAAAAACAAAAGTAAAAGTTACTTTATACATATAATAATATTCAAAAGACAAAAGTAATTTAATATATATATATATATATATATATATATATATATATATATATCAAAATGAATCTCGACAACAATTTCAAGAATAATAATAATACTAATACACAAACCCTAGATTGTAAAACATGCAAGACCCAAAAGTAATTTTAGTATATACATATACAAATATACAAATTTCTACAAAAACCTTAATATTTTATCCAAAAGTACACAATCCAATAAAATAGTATAATTTAATACCAACTTGTACGTTAATTTAAAAAAAGACTTAATATAAAAACATAATAAATTAAATAATGATAAAGTAATGCAAGAATATGAAATTGAGTTTTAAAACTTAAATTTATCAAATTAAATTAAAACTAATATAAAAGTAGTTAAAAATGTACACCAAGTTACAAAATTATACAGAAATCAAATTTTGGCCCAACCACCTCAATAAAATAATGCCACAATCAATTTAAATTATATAAATAAAGTACTAAGTATAAAATTACTAAATTAAATCAATTCCATAAAATTAGTGGTTAAAAACTTATATTAAATTAATTTTTGGACACTTTTCTTAACAACGTAGTATAAATATATCATGCAAACTTAAATAAATCATTATAATAAAATAAAATTTCAAATCTTGGAGCCAAACATCACCATGGCCAGCCATTATAGATACTCCCACAGTCAACCCATTATTTTATTACATTATGTCATTTTTGCATGCAAAATCATAAGGTAGAGCCACCACCCAACCTTACACCTTCATGATGGCTTCCCCACTACTATTTCTCTACAAAATCAATATTTTTCTTTCTTCTCTACAAAATTTTTTTTGAGATTAAGAGTGATATAGAGAGAGGAGAAGAAGAGAAGAAGGAGAGAAGGAGAGAAGGAGAGAAGTTCTAGATTTTGTTTTTGCACTTTGAGCCCATGTTTTAGGTGTTTTTGTTCAAGCTTCTTCATTTTCAACAACTTAGCCCCATATTCAAGGTAGAAACAATATCTTTATACATTTATTTTTCATTTAAAAGTCTTCTCTCATCTTATAATCTCACCAAAACCTAAGATCCATGCTCAAACTCATGTTTTCTTCATACTCAAATCTGTTCAGAAAGAGTTGTTGTCAAAAATCTAATTTTTGCTATTTTTGTTGAGTGATCTAGACTCATCAAAAGTTTTTGTAATTTTTACTGTTGTTTCATGTATATATTATTTGCATGTACGAATTTTCTTGAGATCCAAATCGTTTCCCTTATATTTCTAAAAATAGAGAAGTAATCGACAGACCATTTCCTGTAGAAGTAAGCTTTCTGAGTGATTTGTATTTGGTTTGATAGATAATTGTCTTATCTTTCTAACCCCACTAGAATCAACCCGTTTCCATGTGTATAGAGAAAGTGGAAACGATTCTCCCAAAGTGTGTTGAATCTAGACACTGTTTGGTAGAATATTTATAATAAATTCATGAAAAATGAAAAAAATACAAGGTCAAGTCTCAAAGCTTCTAAACTCATAGATCTACCACTGTCCAAATTCTAAAAATGAATGATTAAGTCTAAGTCTCATTTCTATTTCTGAAACCACTGAGTTTTCGCGCCACTGTTCTGGAAATTTTTCTCTACACCGTCATAGAAATTTGTTTTGTTAAAACTGAGGCCTTAGAGGAACTATTTGAAAATGTGTAAAACATAAAAAATGTTCAGAACATCCCAAATAGGGTTTCTACCAATTCTCAGATTTTATTTTCAACTCTAAGTATTTTAAAAACCCTAAACCCAGTAGTTAAAACCTAAAAATCTTGACTGTGGTTAAATGTGTTTTTGTGTTAATGCTATTGTTTTGGGTTTCCTATGTTATGTTATGCATGGTTAAATAATTAGAATGTGTGATATTGTCTTGATATATTTACATGATTTTAGTGGTTGAATTATTTACATACAAATTTAGTTAAATCGTTAATCTATGCACATTGTATTTTTAGCCTAAGTATTTTGAGGTCATTTTAGATTAAATGATATACTTGTTGCCTTACATGCTAAATAATTATACCCATGCATGAATTCCCATTTAAGTTAAAAAATCATAATTTTTGCATACAGAATCATGCCACAGAATCATTGGGTGGGTTTTACGGGGTTCACCTTTTTATTTTAAGAAAAGAATGAAAATTGAACTTTAGGGTCGGTACTGTGATTGATGGAATTGGAATTCTTGAAAATTTTGATACTTGGAAATATTGTGATATTAGCTATATGCCCTGATTTGTTTTGGGAGATTTTTGCCCCAAGTGCTAAATGCACAATGTTGTGATATTTGTATTTTGGTGAAGGCGGTTCGGGTGGTGTAATAATCGGAGTTAGATTTAGCGATTTCGCGCTGAACCTTGACCTGAGATCCAAGGGCCAGACCGTCACTGATACCTTGCCGTCAGTGATGACCCAGTTGGACACTTAGTGCGCTACGTAGTCATCCCATGGCTTAAGGAACGCTCTTTGTCGATCGGTAGACTTGGTCAGTGTGATGGGGATCATAGGGTTTTAGGATAGTTCTCCCGGACTGGGAAAATATAGAATAACCTAAGTTTAAATTAGATTAGAAAATTAAATTTGTTGCATCATTTCTCATCATAATCACTGTCATGATTAAGCTGCTATTTATTCTGTCATGCATGTTACATGAGAAATATTTGTATGTTGGTGTGAGTTTCTCTTGCATTCCATGCCAGGTTCTAAAGAGCTAGAAGAACATATTAACAAGTACATTGACGCGGACATAGAGCCTTGATTAAAAGTTTCACACTTTCATCCCATACCTTCCTCGGCCATATAGTACCAGTTCTACGGTTATCTACCTGTTTCTTGTATTGTTCGATGTATTTTGAAAAAAACTTTATTTGGGTCCGTACTATGTAACTCTACGTATTTTGTTTTTGGTATGTATGGGTATTATCGTTATTTAATTTTTGCAGCCTTATTAGTTAATTGTCACTCTAGATGCTTTCGAGATTCGAGGCGTCACATGCACGTTTGGGGTTAGTTTGACCCTACGGTGGAGGACCATGAAAGAGTACGTATGAGTGGTAAACATGATGGGTTGTGATAACCTAGTAGATGTGGCTTGTTTGTATGATGGCTAGACCAGCTGGGTTGTGTTCCCTGTGGGGTCGAGTTGTTAGACCAGGAAGGTTTTTACTTGTTCTTATTGACAAGGGAATTGGTGTTGAGGTGTAGTGTTCTTTTTGTAGTGATCAGTAGAGACTCCTTAACCATGGTGTGCGACTTGTTCTGGGTTGTGGGTGTATGGTTGTCCTTCTAGCTCATGGCAAAGCAAGAATTTTGTTGGAACAGTGAAACTATGATATGCGTATGGTGGGTTTCTGATAGACTTTTGTGAGTTTGAATTTGGGTCCTGTTTGGGGCTTTAAGCTGTTTAGAATTCTTGGAGTCGAGGAGTGATTGTCGACTATGGTAAGTGTTGTGCTTTGACATAACCATTGTTTGTTTGGATGGTGATCCCAAGAGTATGGTAAGGTATAAGTCTGAAAGGATTCGATGTTTGAGAAGCCTTGGTTAGCGTGGCCTGTTCAGACCAACGCGATTGTTGGTTGGGATCGAAAAGGCCGTGATGAGTTTTGTATCTAAGGACATTGGGAAGTATAAGAGGCAGGTCTTGGTTGGTTACTTGACGAATAAGTCTGGAGTTCGAATATGCTACTATTGTGGACTCAGGGACTGATCTATGCATTTATTTGCTAGCATAATCATATTTATGCATAGATCAATGCATAGATCATATTTATTCTGTCATGCATGTTACAGAATAAACATGCATAGATCATATTTATTCTGTCATGCATGTTACAGAATAAACATGCATAGATCATATTAACAATGGTTTGATGTCGGCCGATATCCATTTATTTGCTTTGTCGGATGACGACGATCATACTTAGTTTGAGATTGATCTGTAGTCTTGGTATCAGTGATCTGATGGCAAGACGTTGAGTTGTGCAGTGATGTGTAGTCAGGTGCGGTTGCACATGAGACATGATTGAGTTTGTGTAGGTTATTGAAGACCTATAAGATGTTCTATCTTGTGACGTGTTTGGTTAAGTGACCCGTTTGGGTCAGGTGACTTTGTGGCTGTGACGCCTGATTGGTTTCGGTCGTTTAGAACCTTATCTGAGACAATGATGTACCACTTAGTGTTTCTCCTGGGTGAGAATTGTGGTTTGTGATGGAAGATTGAATAGAGGATGAATGTGTGGAAGAAGTGTGCTCTTCGGTATCTAGGTTGGTTAAGTGAGCTTCTCTCTGGAGTTGGGTATTATGTTATTGCTCATGGATCGACGTCATATCAGCTTCAGTGATGGTGATGTTGGCATCGATAAGTTGAAGATGTGGTATTAAGGTCGGTGGTTGTCTGGTGATCGTCAGAACTCGAGTAAAGTTTGTGCGTGGAACATGTGGCTTCGTGTGATTGATGTTAGGGTTCGACGTCGTGTGTTTGGACTCGTGGAGTTAGTCCTTGGTGGGCATTATGAGGTGTGATTGAGCCAATGTGTGGCAGTAGGAACGAGGGTGTTAGTCTCTATGTTCTGAAGTAGAAAGTGTTTGTGATTAAGTTCCATAATGGATTGGTTTCTTCTTGTGTGTTTGTCGCCAGAGTGGTTTACGTTCGGCGAGAGTTATTTTTCGAGGTTTGGGCAGTGTGAGTTAGATTTTGATTCGACGTTTCATATATGTCTTATGGATGACAATTGTGTCAGTGGGACTAGCCGTGCGAGTAGTCTATATGGAGGTTGATTCTTCGTGACATGTTTGGGATTTTAGTTGTTGGGGCATTTCTGCCGTTGTGCGGTATCGCTGGGTTTGCATCAAAGATTGTTGTTGGTTGATGAGCTGGTGTTTAGCTTAAGTTTCAATGTTGAATTTCGAGGATGAAATTCCATTAAGAGGGGGAGAGTTGTGAGACCCCGACCTCTTTCGTTTTTTTTTGAAATGATTTATGTGTTGCTGGAGTTGGAATTAATGTTCTTTAAACATGTTTGGTTGCGTTAAATTGGACGAAAGGTATTTTACGATCACTTTTGAGCTTGTTGGACTTGTGTGTATCCACGGTTTTTGAAAGAGGATGGCTCGATTGATTGGTTTCGAAGTTTGAAAAACATTTTGAACTTGTTTTTTAGTTGGCAGGAGGTTTTCAATCGACTGGGGAGTGAAGTTCAGTTGACTGGGAGTCTCCAGGAGGTGTTTAGTCGACTGACAAGGGCTGATTAGTCGACCGATCTTGGGTCAGTGGAGTTTCTTTTGAGATCCAGAAGTTTGTCAGTCGACTGACCTTGGTGGTTCAGTCGACTGACTTGAGATATTTTGGCGTGGCTTATAAATATCAACCTTTTGGAAGATATTTTCAGATTTTGGTTGCTTCTTTGGTAAGTTTCGATTTTCTCTGCCTTCTCCTTAGATTTCTAAGGGCCCGGGGCTCGATTTTCAACGATCGAATTACGAATTCTTGATGTTGGTACCGGGGGCTTCGCATTCATCCGAACAGAATTTTGTTTCGTCGAGGTTCGATTTTTGAGACGTCAGGCTTTTGGCTCACCGACGTAGGATCCTAGACTATGCTGTCTTTAAAGGGTGCTACGTGCAGTTGTATACCTTTTCACCGGTTGAAAATGCTTTAAATGATATTTTTTTTATGTACAAACCATGTTTTGTTTGGGTAAAAAGCATATTTGGGTAAAAAGCATGTTTTGAGTTTTCTATTGGTTTATTATATGTTGTGGTGCGAGGAACCTTCGGGGTTGGACTCGCAGTGTTGTGTGGGTTCGGTGAGAGGAACCGTATGGGTTGGACTCACGCGGAAATGTTTTAAATGTGATAATGAAGAGGATCTAGTAGAGATCTTCAGATCTAGCAAGTTTGGACACGAGTTGCTCCAAGGTGAATGACTAGAATATTGCATAGAATGGGGTGTCTCTTCCCGCCGGCTAGTGAACTGGGAAAGGAAGCAGGTCTTGTCGAAAGTATAGGGCATTCAGTTACTTCATGGGCTATGTACGACCGGGTGGTAGTAACACGACGGAGTCTATATGCCCGACCGGTGGTGGTGCCTTATTTTGACCACGAGTTGGTAGGGTCACATGAATGTGATATGTGTGTGTCCGTGCGTGTGTGCGCGTTGGTTAACGTGAATTTTCTAAAGGAAAACCGTTTTGAAGCTTGTGTTGGCCAGCTGGAAAAACTGTGGATTTTCAAGATGGAAAATCTTTGAAGCTCATGTGATTAAGCTAACTATATGCTATGTGATTGCATATCCTGCTTTTCGACTTTATAGTCTATTTCTATTGGGTTTCGGCTCACGTTGTAGGATTTGTCAAACCTTTTTCAGATGAACGTTGTCCTGTAGGATGACCTTGGGGTGCCCGGAGGTGGCTGATGAAAAGACTTCTATTTTATCTTAATAGGTCGTTTATACCTTTTGTTTTTTTTTTTTTCATGTTGGTTATAATATGTTGTAAAGCATTATATTTCTTATGGATGTATAGATGACTTTATGCATTCGAGAGAACCATGGGTTAGTTGTTGTTTTTCGTAGTTTCTTACTACGTTTTACGTTGTTAGGTTTAACGGTTTACAAATGGGGTTTCAAATAGTTTAAGTCTCATATAAACTCTTACGCTTTGAGGGGATTTTTGAACGACTTGTACCTCATTTTTAAAAAAAGGATTTTCTTATTCCAAAAATGTGTTTTGTTTCGTTTTAAAGGCTTGGCTTTTTAGGCCGTAACCGTAGTCTCTTGGCTACTCTTTTAAATCAAATAAACCCTCGGTAGTGAAGTTTTACAAAGGTTTTAGCCTCGTTTGGGCTTTATAATTTTCATCCCTTTGTGTTGGGGCGATTTTGGTGGTTGTTCGTAGGCTTTTCGCGTGACCCGGAGTTTAGGGCGTGACATAGAGAAGATGAAGGCGGCTCCTTATGCTTCGGCAGTAGGAAGCCTAATGTATGCTATGCTTTGTCTTCTGCTTTACTGTTGGCATGGTTACCAAACATCAGTCTAATCCAGGATAGGAGCATTGGATAGCGGTAAAGAATATAATCAAGTATCTAAAAAGGATAAAGAATTATATGTTGGTTTACTAGGTAGATAGTCTAGTACCTTTGGGATACACAGACTTAGACTTCTAGTCAGACAAAGATTCTCGTAAGTCTATCTCAGGATATGTGTTTACCTTGGGAGGTAGAGCTATAAGTTAGAGGAGTATCAAGCAGCTCTGCATTGCTGATTCTACCATGGAGGCCGAGTACGTGGCAGCTTCTAAAGTAGCCAAGGAGGTCGTTTGGCTCAGGAACTTCATGTTGGATCTAGATGTGGTGCCTTCAGTTCAGTCGGCTATTACACTTTATTGTGACAATGACAGAGCGGTTGCAAACTCGAAGGAGCTAAGAGTCCACAAGAAAGGAAAGCACATTCAGCGTAAAATATCACCTGATACGTGAAATTATACGGAGAGGTGATGTTGCTGTGATCAAGATTGCATCAGCGAACAACCTTGCAGATCCTTTTACAAAGAGCCTACCAGCAAAGATTTTTGATAGTCAAGTAGAGGGTATGAGAGTCATATATATGGCAACATGGTTCTAAGTATACGTAGGAGATTGTCAGGGTTGTATACTAAGAAACCCTGAATTTTATTTGTTTTAGTTTTTTATTTTATTCTTTACTAAAATTATTTTCCAATTTATGAGAATCATAACGAGCAATGTATGTGATATCACTTCTTTAATGTTATGTATGGATGTTCTTTATTCTGTATAGTATTTAAGCTTGTGTGTAGAGTACGGCTTGTATACAGAAGACCAGATTATAAGTTCTTGCAGAATATAAGTTTACGGTTCACAGTTTAGATGAAATTGGACAAACTATAGGTACGATTATAGCACAGAGTTTTAGTAGGCATCTCTTGGTTACGGAGAACAGATAATAGTATCGTCTATTGTTCCAACTCTCTGTGTTAGTACACTTTGTGTATTGAACAGGACCACATTGGGTAATTAATTTTATACTGATTATATAAATTAATTCACACCCCAAGATTATTATGAGTGCTTATACTCTTAATCCCGTAATAATTATTATTCGTGTATATTTAGTATTTGTTGCTTTTATTCATTAGAGGGTGCAATCTTTTACAGGTCAATATTTCCGGTGAGTTGGATAGCAATATTAAATATATAGCGAATATTAATTATTCGAATTACACGTCCCAATTGTTTGGGATTAATAATACCCCCTTAAGAAAGTTTATAAGTTTTGACCGTGTCAAACCCTGTAGGTAGATTTAATTATCCAATCGTCAAATAAATTAAGTGGAAGGATTTAAGAAATTTTAAAAAGCCGATTAAATTAAATTGTCAGTAATTAAATTTAATTGACGGGTGCTAGGAACCTTGACGTGGGGAGATGAGTTAAGCATTTAATAAAAGGAGCTCGAATAATCGATTTTGAAAATGTGGTTGGGAGTGCAATTACGATTATTTAGTGGTATAAATTATAATTTATATTTTTATGAAATTGTCTCAAGAGCAGACAGGTTTTCATAATTACATTAGAAGTCCAAGTCATATTTACTCTACAATTCCCTACTGTAGCCCTATATGTATGCGGTTATTCTAACACAAACCCATATTCCACATTCATTATTGAATTAGGATTTTCACGTAAATTCTAGATGGCTAGATTAGTAGGATAAGATCACGATAGATCATAGCTGACTCTACGTTTGTGACTCGCATATGAGAATACAGTAGAGGAGTTCATTGGGGCTTCAACTCGAAGGATTCGCATTCGTGGATGTTGTAATAACCGAAATCGTTTTACTAGATTTTGAAAGATATAATCTCGAATCTAACTTTGAGAGTACGGGTTTTATTTTAATCGTTCGACATCAAAAAGTTTTAAAATAGAGCCTATTTCGGCGATTGTCCATCCGGTATTTTTTATCGAAAAAATCATATTCAAATCAATGATCTTCCTGGTAGTTTGCCTTCAACAATAAGATCTATAAATCCTCTTCAACATTGTACTCCCACTAACTGGGGTCTCTACACACAAGGCACTATCCAACACATCTACCTCTAAACCCAATGCAGATGTTAATGCAAATGAAATGAACATGTCATGCCCCAAACTTCGAGTCACAAGAAAAAGCCCACGAACAACCACCGAAACCACCCGAACAAAAAGGGATGAAAACCATAAAACCCAAGTGCAGACACCCCAATTTGACCCCGCCTAATCTTAGGTGGATCCGATAATAAAAACAGGTGGAGTAGTGCCTCAGTTCGATCCTCGGGAAGTGATCCAAGCTCGGAATTTGAACCCGAAACCTTCGAACCAAAGAAATTTTGTCGAAACTTTGAAACTTGTTGTCTAAGTAAGGCAACCGCCATGTTCATTGTGGCGACCGACAATAGTACCTCTTGGAAACTCTAGCAAAAAATGGTGACTGCCACCTTTTATCATGGCGACCGCTACCTTTCAGCATGGCGACCGCCATAAAACATTGTGGAACCTTCTTTGAATATGGCGACCGCCACCTCCAATGTGGCGACCGCCAACTCCAAATGGCCTGACATGCCCTAGAACGTGGTAGTACCTCATTGGTTGAAGACCTCTATAAATACCATACCTCTGGTACGTTTGCAAGGACAGAATTGGAGTGGGAGGGTTAGCGAGAGAAGCTCTGCCATGTTACCAAGCAATTTCGAGCTCCGACGCCGAAACCCTATTGAAATACCGAGATTCGAACCTCCGATGCCTACATTGAAGCCCTGTTTGGATCACCACCCGAGGATTGGCCCATTCAAGCACATTCCCGACTTGAGAATTCTCCGGTAATTTAGGTACATCGTTTGGATCCCTGGCCCTTCTAGCTCCATTTTTCTACCTCTTTCGAGCGGTCAGGTTATTTTGATCATTTCATTCTAATTATGTTCTTACATTGCTCATAGTTGCTTTAGTTATGTTTAAACCCAAATTCTAACTTATTTGTTTATTTGCTTACTTATATTAGTATTTGAACATCATCAAATACTGCTAACATAAATTAGCAATACGACTAATATTGTCGTTATTTCTATAATTCAAATACTTACATAAAAATAATTGTAATTATCAATATTACATCCATTTAAATTCTAGTATATTATTTCCTTTCTTTTTCTTTCTTTTTATATTAATTTAATGTCCTAATACTTAATTTTCTTTTCTCTTCTAGTTAGTTTAATTTATTTTATTAGCATCCTCTTTCACTTTCTTTTCTTTTCTTGTAACTTTAATTTAGGGTTCAATTTTATTTTTTTTAGCATGATATTCCTTTCCTAGGTCTTTTTTTTTTCTTTCAATAGTAGTGTAATTTTCTTCCATAAAATTTGTTTTATTTTTCTTTTTTTTTCTTTATCATTAGTTTTATTCTTCTCATAATGTAGCATTTTAATTTCTTTAATTTTATTATTAGTTATAATTTCTTTATAAAGTTCCATTTAGTATTTTTTTTTTCTTAATATTTCCTTATAAAGTTCCATATTCTTTTTAGGACTTTATTTTCTTTTAGTATTTATTTTGTCTTTCCTTTAAATCATTAAACTCCAAAAATCATAAAAAGGTCTTTAGTTTAATTTTCATTCCTTAAACATAATTTTCTTTTCTTTCGTTTTCGTTTCAAATATAAATAGTTAAATTTCCTTTTGTTAATATTTTATTTTTCTAACGTCTTTTCATTTTAGCATAAGTTTCTTTTGTAACATTTTTTTAGGATTGTTTTTATGCATCTTTTATTTTGCATTTTCTAATTCTTTTACTAATTCATCATGTTAATGTTAATGCATGTTTTAGTTTCTTTACTTGAAAGCATATTTTAGAATAATTTAGTTTATCTTTTGTGACAAATCATATTTAGGCAATTTTATGCATCTTTTAGCTTATTTTTGTCTTTTAATTTGAACCATACTAGTTTAGGTTATTTTGATAAAATTGCATGTGGGAGTGTTCTATGTATCATTTAGTTAGAAATTCCATGCCATAAGATTTAGGATTTTATCCTCTTATTTGTTTTGATTTGGAGTGCTATATACATATGTTATGTATTTTCCATATTTGATTTTGGATGTTCTCTCTTTGTCTCCATTTTCTTTATTTGCATGCATGTGAGAAATTCTATTAAAGAACTAATGATGATTAGTAGAGACCAATCTTATGGTTAGGCGAACGGGGTGCCTAACACCTTCTCCGATTCGTACCTTAGCCCCCAAACTCTCTTTCTCTGGTTAACGTTTTCAAGATCAGTAGCCATTTTTGTTTTTCTTAGTTTTTCTCAAAAACTAAGTGGCAACTCCATTTTCAACAAAAAAGGGTTTTTAAAATTTAGTTTTCAAGGTGTTAAAATATTTTCTAAATATCTTTGAAATCTCCTATTTTTGAATATTTTTCAAAACTCCAAAATTTCAACGCCACAGTATTTTCTGGCTACTCCGCTGGGGACTGGTTCATAAAATCAAATAAGAGGGCTAGACTTGAAAGCATAATTGGTTCTTAATAAAATTTCTCATTTGCATTTTCACACGCATATGCATTGTTCTTCAAACCCCCTGCCTGGTCGACCCGATGCTCCGATCGTTTATCCGTTTCGGGGATTATTGGAAAGACGGGCAAGCCTTACTAACTGCACGCTTTCATAGGTGCAGTAAAAGAGTTCGGGCGTACTGTTTGACCATGTCCTGCACCACTCCAGACATGGGAGGTATATTCCCGGCTCTATTGAGAAGGTACCCTATTCGATTAACTAAAATTGGCCTTTTGCATATAGTGGACTTTGAACTTTCCTTTAGGTGTTTTTGACCCTGTTAGGATTATGTGCTTTCTTTATTGTATGTTTTGCTTGCGTATTGTTAGGATTATTTGTCCAGATTAGGTTAGTTCCTTTCCCGGGTTGGGTTCGGGTTTTTCTTTTATCCCTTGTTGATTAGGTTAGCTTTTCTTTCGGTTTTTTACCTAGGCCTTGTTCCTCACCATGTTCTGTTTTCACACCATAGTCTTTTTCTCGGGGTCATGCCCATGTTTCTATTGAAGGCCTCTAGGGTAATTTCTCTCTCCTCCAGGTTCTTCCCAGGTTGTTGGTTTTCTCCGCCTTTGTTTAGGCTCGTTTCTTTCAAAACTCTAGACGTACCCATGAGAGTTAGTCCTTTTTCCTTACCGTTATGCAGCCCGTTTTTTGTTAGAATCCTAGATTAAACCAACCTCTTGAAAGTTAGAATTGTTTCCTTACAGGAGTGCTGTCCGCTTCCCCATTTTAGGTAAGCTTTCCTTCTAGAATCTAGTTGATCCCCTTCCTTAGCTATCATTCTGGTCTTTAGGTTACCCTATTGTTATGCTGCCAGCATGAGCCCGATAGGGGCATTGTTTTAATCTCCATGCTTATCTGCTCACAATTTGGTGTTTTGGGTATTCGAGATATTTTCTATATGTTGTTAGAATGTTTACTCGAGAGGTGTCTGATACTGGTTGTTCTGCTTTTGGAATCTTGGATTTTTTGTGGATTTACCATTGAGCCGAGAAAAGTATAGTCAGTACGTATCGGGAAAAGATCAGTGACAGGTAAGCTTTGTAGGGTACCCAAACAGACAGTTGAGATGGCAGAAAATAAGGTAAATTTGGCAGCCCTAATGAGGGTGATCATTGATATACAAAGAGCTGTAGAGCAGCAAACCCAGGCTCAAGTGCAATGTCAGGCTTAGATTCGGGCAATCCAGTCCCATATGCCTGTTGTGAATGAACAGCATGATGACCTAAATGGTAATGGGGAAGACTTTTGAGATGACAATCAAGTCCCCGATAGACCGTAAGTTGTTCCACCACCACCACGGGTCCCTCGTCAGGTAATAGTTGAGGAAGCAAACACTGCTCAGACTAGAGAATTCGCATTGGTTGAAAAGATTGACCGGATGAAGAAGGTCCTTAGAAAGGCCAAAGAATCGAAGAGTACATGCTAGATGTGGGAGGACTATGTTTGTTCCCAAACGCTAAGCTACCGAAAAAGTTTAAAATGCCGGATATGAAGAAGTTCGACGGAACCAAAGATCCCCGAATTCATCTTTGAATGTATGTTGGTTCTCCTGTCGCCAATGGGAATTGATAACCAGTTGAAGGCCCAACTCTTTCACCGATCTCTTTCTGGGGCGACCCAAAAATGGTTCCTCTCCCTCGACGTAGCATTGACCAGAACTTGGGAGGACATAGCTACGGCATTGGTCAGTCAGTATAGCTACAATGTCCAACTAGATGTCACCACCAGAGAGCTCGAAACAACTCGCCAGGAGAGTCGGGAGTTTTTTGTTGATTTCTTGACTCGATGGAGGGGTAAGGCTGCCAAAATAACAAACTGACCATCTGAGAAAGAGCAAGTGAGGATAGTAGTGAAAAATCTACAATCCCCATTGAAGCATTATTTGATCACGCAGTCACTTTCCACATTAGAGCCGTTGTTTGATGCCGGGGTTCAGATAGAAGATGCAATCCAGTCTGGGGATATTAAAAAATCTGAACCTAGCTAAAAACCTCGAAGAACATTCCCAACAAATAACCAAAACCAAACTACCACCACCAACCTCGTGTCTCACTCGAACGAGGTAAACCTGCTGAACCCATCCTCTTTTGACCAACCATCCAACAATACCCCGCAGTGGGATAACGGACAACGGTCAACAGAGGCCAAGGAGGGTGTTCACTCCCCTCAACATTTCATTATCCACCGCCCTAAGTCGGCTCGTCAAGAGAGGGCTTATCAAGCCATTGAACCCCATGCCTGTACCCGATCCTCCACTGCCGGGGTTTAATGCTTCTCAATACTGTGCCTTCCACAAAGGTCACGGACACCTAACTGATAAGTGTTTAAGGCTTCGACATGAGATCTAGAACCTCATCGACAACAAGGTGATCCCGCCACCATCAGCTACTCCAAAACCAAACGTAACGACTAACCCCTTGTCGAATCATGCTAGTGTAAGGGTTAGTATACTGAAAATCATATTTTTAGTATTTAATTTTATTTTAAAAAAATTAATTTTTTATTTACGAGAATCTTTATGAGCAATGTATGTATATCATTTATTTGTTATGCATAGATGTCCGATATTCTGTATAGTATTTAAT